>CAEFZP010001856.1:0-18738 GCA_903064625.1 Mallotus villosus | reverse complement strand
CATTCTGAGCCATGGAGAAAGCTTGAGGCAGTATTTGTCCCCAGCACAACCAACATAAATACAGTTGACTGCATATGTGATGGGGGAAAACATACCATAAGTGTAGGCAGGCATTTCTGACCAGTATAAAGCCGTTCCTCGGAGTAGGACAAAAAAAAGCGATTGACCTGGCATGTTGCTTTCCTCCCTCTTAATTGAAATGCATGTTGACATACTGGATACTCTTTTATACCAAGAACAACGAACTAAAACATCTTAAACTGATACATATGATTGCTAAATACACAGGAAACAGTACACAATTAAATTCAATATCCACAGCAACACACATTCTTCCTACTCTCTTTGACAGTGTTACCACAGAACATGCTTGTAGCTTTTTAAAGGGATGTGACTGGTGGGGAAAATCAGGTAAAGGGCAGATTTGATTTCTGGATGAAGCCATTATAGACTTTATTGGCTCTTCCTAACAGGCTTGAAAAGGAAAAGGCCAACTGTATCTTTAGCAGTGAGAGAGAACGCTCCTTCTTAACTGCAGCTTTGTGACTGAGACTGTGTGTTGCTAATGCATACATTTAATGACTGTTTCCTCATTATCGCCCATCCGGGCAACACAATTAAAAATAACTTCAAAGAGTAGCTAGCTCTAAAAATACTGAGCAGAGAAGATACCAGAAGAAAGTATTTCCATGGGGTAACATCTTTGCCTTACTAGCGTGCGCACACACACACACACACACACACACACACGGATGGTATAACAAGATATTACCACTTCCACAGTATAATTCTTTTTTTTTAATCCTTATTTTCTATTATCCCTTGTGGCTTCTCTATAGTCTGGGGTATCACACACTGAATCGTGCAGGGTGAATCTTATACCATTGGCTAGATTCGACGGAACGCGGCACTACAGAATCATGATGTTCTATTGTTGATGTTCTAATGAACAATCAACAACAGCCAAAGCTGCCTACCCATCCAACATCATTAGGATTCTTCTCTTTCGACGATGGAGGAAAGAAAAGTTGGCACAGTTGGAATTCTAAACAAGCTCATTCACCGCGCGCCGCAGCTGTCCTGCTCGCTGTCTGATTGCTTTGTGAGCGCTGTTTAATTGCCAATTAGGCCAAGACCAGGCCGGCAATCACAATAGGTGTGTGTGTGTGTGTGTGTTGGGGGGAGGACTGTTATGTGTTTGGTCTGGTATATAAAATGTTTCTCATGTGTATGGGTATACACAGACACACAGTCATGTCTGCAAGCAGTCTGAGATGAAGAGACAGTGAGAGGAACTAGGCCTTACCGACTCACAAAAGATTCATTTAAGTGTTGGGGTCTCAAACCCACTCCCACATTTAGCCTGAAAGGCTTCAGATCTCGACTCGGCTGTAGAGCCGCCTGACAAACGGCTCAGCACCATAGAAGAAGAAACCTCTTCAACAAAATGGAACCGAATTTAATATCACTCACGAAACAAGGTGCAATTTCCTTCATGGAAAAACCATCTGACATAAGTCCTTCAAACATCAAACATCTGTCAGCACATCAATATTCTGCCACTGGGATATTAACTTTGACTTTAAACAGGGTGTCCGCGGAGTCTTAAAAAGTCTTAAAAAGTCTTAAATTCATTTTTCTAAATTTAAGGCCTTAAAAAGTCTTAAATTCGTCAAAAAATGTCATATGCTGGTCTTAAATAAATAACTCGGAGGTCTTAAATTTGTCGGGGCAGGACTATTTTTATTTTATTTTTTCTCGCGGGACTTTTCGGCAAGGAGATGTTGAGAGGCTACTTTCTTGCTAGCTGCATATATAAACGGATGTCTGCGCGCTTGCTAGCTAGTCTGCAACAATGGGTAAGTGCAAATTCAACGTCAATTGGCTGGACGACGTCCGTTTCCGAGGTTGGCTGGCGTCCGTTGCCAACCCAGAACAGGCCAGATGCATTTCGTGCAAAAATACATTCAAGATCGGCTCCATGGGGACTAAGGCTCTCGTCAGCCATATGCAGAGCCAAAAACACAAAACCTCTACCAGGAGCCACACACAGACCCCAGCCATTTCTAAATTTTGCATCTCTGCCCCGGGGCCACCGCCGCAGACAACGGTCCGCGCTGCTAGCACTGACCTGAGGGTAGCATTTGGTGCGACACCAACACTGAAAGCGGAGGTGTTGTGGATTCTAAACACAGTGGTCAAGCACCAGTCCTACAACTCGAATGAGGGGATAGGAGATCTCTTCGGTTTGATGTTCCCTGACTCTCAAATCGCGAGCACCTTTACTGCTGGAAAGGACAAAACGGCGTATATAACTCGCTTCGGACTAGCGCCTTTCATCCGAAACGAGCTCATCTGCAGCGTCAACAAGGCTGATTTTGTTTTGATGTTTGATGAGACGTTGAACCACGCCACTAAAAGCAAGCAACTTGACGTGCACGTCCGATATTGGGTCGGAGATCAAGTGCATTCCCGGTACTTGGGCTCGCAATTCATGGGACACGCAACAGCCCGAGATTTAGGCTACTGCACCACTTCAAAGTAAGAGTTTTAATACAGCGGGATCCCCCCCACCATCGCGGGTTTAAGGTCTTAAATTTCATTCAAGGTGGTATTAAAAAGGTCTTAAAAAGTCTTAAATTTGACTTCCTGAAACCTGCAGATACCCTGTTAAAGGTTGTGACAGAGTCAAGTGTATGTTGTTCTGCGATAGATGGAAATATGGCGCGGAAGGATTTTTATCGCTTAGCATTGTTGCGTTAACATGCAGCGGACACCACTGTGTTAAATGTTTATTTTGACACCGTGTTGGATTGTGCCTCGCGTCGTTTCATGATGTCAACTTAAACACTGTATTTCAGATCTGTAGGCCTACTGTTGCTAGGTAATCCCAATTCCATTTCACTCGCATTTGTTTATCAGATTTAGTGGAACAATTTTAAATTGTTACCTATGGCAGTAAAGTGTTCAATACTATTAGAAAAACAATCGCAGACAAGGCGACAGCTATAAGTGACCTGCTAAGTAAAAAATAGCCAATAGTCCTTTTCCTGCTGATTGCGAGCTGAGATACAGCCTATTATAGCTTTGGGGAAGCTGGTTATCAGTGCTTTATGGGAGTCCGTTGACTTATTACAAGATCCACTCTCACTGGTAATTAAACCGAATGGAACAGGAGCTCATTTGATTTGACCCGCTTAACTTCCTGAAGCCTGCTGTGCCCTTGTCAGCCAGCAGGCCGATGTTCCCGTGCCTGTGTTTAAATGCCCCTTATTCCGTATATGCTGAAGTTAGGGGAGGGTGGGGGGGTCAGTGACGCTAAGAGGCAAGGTCGACAACACCTCATGCAGTCACTTCTTCAGTAGCACGGCACTCATGACTTATTCACTGTATGTAATGAATGTTAATGCATTCCGGATCGTTAGAATCACTCTACACTCCCTCCACCTTCCAGCTGTGTGTTTGCAACTGACAAACGGGGGAGATCAAAGGAATCCTGAAGATTCTTCCGTTCTTTCTACTGTATAGGGTTCTGTCGGCCCCTTCGTAACAGAACCATATGATCACACTTCTGTTGGCAGTCCTCAGTAATTCCCTGTGAAACCTATTGATGTTTGCTGCTGCCGTAATCATATGTTTGCTCGCAGTATTTAAGCAGGCATTGATCATAGCTCAATACGTCTGATAAGTGCACCATGTGATACTTCAAAAGTGAGCGGATATAAGCTCAAATAAAGTGGTGTTCCTCTTCTTTAGTGAATGGGGGTTTTTGAAGCGCCAGGTAATCCCAGATAGTCCCGTGCGCTGATTCTCTCCCCGTTCAATGAACGAAACGGCTTGATGTGCCTTTTCAAAGACTCCGCGATCACAAAAGGAACATCGCTTCCCTGATGAAAGCTCGGAAGTGATCCAAACATTCCCTCCCCTCGTTCACGGTTTCTCTTCTCCCTCAATGATGATGACATGTGTTCTAATTCACTGGGTCACGTGCATCTGACGCTGCGATGAACATCAAACGATCTCGCCGGGCGCCGTGGAGACGCTCAGGGAAGAGGAAGGAAACGAGAGAGAGAGAGGAGAAGGACGAGAGGGAGAGAGAGAGAGAGAGAGAGGAGAGAGGGGGAGACGAGAGAGAGAGAGGAGAGAGAGATGAGAGGGAGGGAGAGGGGGAGAGAGAGGGAGAGAGAGAGAGAGGGAGAGAGAGAGAGATGGAGGAGAGAGAGGAGATGAGAGAGGGAGGGAGAGGGAAGAGAGGAGAGAGGGAGGGAGAGAGGGAGAGGAGGGAGGGAGAGAGAGGGAGCGAGAGAGAGAGGGAGGAGAGAGAGAGGGAGAGGGAGAGAGAGAGAGAGAGAGGAGGAGAGAGAGAGGGAGAGAGAGAGAGAGCACACTTCCTGTTCTGGGAGCCTGACGGGGGGTGGACAGGCAGTGGGAGGGATAACACCATTTGACACTTCCTCCTCTAGACCCCTCGCCCACGAGGCCCTGTGGGAGAGTGTGTGTGTGTGTGTGTGTGTGTGTGGGAGACGTGCGGAGTCGGGGGAGCTGTTCCCTCTCGTTCAGATCAGGGGGAAGCTCCGCTGGGAAGGAAGAGAGACGGGAAAACCTCTTTATTTATTTCCGCGGTAATATGTGGGCAAGTCAGATGGGAGGGTGAGAGAGAGGGGCGAGCGGGGTCTCAGTGAGAGCCAGTAGGGGCTTGCAGAGATACATTTTTCATGACGTTAATAGATAGTTGAGCACTTGAGAAACCTGACCCAGTTAAACCCCTTCGAATGGTGCCGTACAGTGTCTGCGATCGCTACTGGAGCCTTCTCTTTACCTCCAGAGTTTCAGCTGTGGTCCAGGAATGGTTTTATCAGTGTCCAGTATGCCCAGTACACACACACACACACAAACAACCTACAACTCTTATCCAGAAGCTCTCCCCAAAAAAACGTTTTCCAAGAACCTCATTCCTCTCCGTGTGAAACCTCCCTGAGGACGACGGGAGAAAGCGCGTCTATTTTAAGGGATCGTCCGGGGGACAATCATTATCACGTTATTATCTCACGCCCCCTGGGGTCCGCAATCAATGATTGTCCAATCGTCTGATCTCGTCTGGGTGATGGCCCCGCCCGCCTGTCTGGGTCGACTGAACAATCTGTTTGGCACCCAACAGCCTGTGTTCGGTTCTGCCTGACCGCACTACTGTACGGTCCTCTGACAGGATCGAGGTTGGGCGTTCGCTACGAAGCTCTCGTTAGCGTCTGTTCTTTTCCACTAGTCTAATGCTACGAGATAATGTGTGGTGTGATGTGTTTGTGTGTGTGTGTGGTGTGTGTGTGTGTACATGTTTGGTGTGCCAGGCCTCACTAAATCCCCCCGCCCCTTCCCTCCCCTTCCCCCCCCCCAAAACGTTTGCTCACAGCTCTCCAAAACAAGCTAGCTTCACGGCGGTCGAAGGTGACGGCGAATCAACATTTCTCCACCATCTGTTTTCGTTCTGTTCAGGAACGAATCGGCGCGCTCCAGAGATTTGTCCCTAAATTGATGGAATAAGACAGGCGCTGTTTACTTGTATTCATAGATTGCCTTACGGTGAGACTACGTGTCGGTGGTTTTAGGGTGGATGTTGCCTTTTTTAAGAGATGAGACTGAAGGGAAATTAAAGAGTCTAATAGACTCAGTCCAACGTGTGTTCTTGTTTCAGATTTAAAACGGTCGACAGACACTTCCTAATGACATGTTGCTGTCTCTCTGACTGTGATGGTACAGGTAACGTGTATCCTCTTAATAAATAGGCTTCCAACTGTATGAATGAACCAATGACCCTCCTCCCCTCAGGATGGGTGAAAAGGAGAGACATGGGAGAGGTACGGATGGACAGATTGATCTTTCCTGCTCTGCCACACACAGCAACACCCACCTGATCATCACGAACGGCAGCTTGCACTGCAGGAAGAGTGGCACACACACACACACACACACACACACACACACACACACACACTCGTCCCAGCCAAGCCTTACCTGACTGCAGCCCACGCATGGAGGAACCACACGTGTGCCCGTCAACACGGCAGAAGCATTCCCAGCGTGAGCGACCCAGCAGAGAGAAGGCAGGACAGGAACGCAGACAGACAGGAAACACAGGGACGCAGCGTATGATCATGGCTGGGACCCACGTGTCGTCACCGACGTGTGTGTGACACGCTCCTCTCTTTCCTCACCTTTAGAGGACAGCTAGGCTGTGACCTTGTCTGGGTGAGCAGATCTACCACCCTGCCCCTCTACACACACACACACACACACACTCATCCGTAAGAGTCATACACATACTGTACTACACACACCACACACAATTCCACTGAGGACCAGTGCCACTGAGTGTGACATAAGGATCTGCTTCCTCTCAGGGCCGAGGGACCTCTCCCTCTCTCTCTCTCTCTCTCTCTCTACTATGTGTCTCTCTACTCTGTCTCTCTCTCCCTCTCTCGCTCACTCTCTCTCTCTCACTCTTTCTCTCTCTCACTCTCTCACACACACACTCACACACAGAGAGAGAGAGAGAGAGAGATGCCGTAACTGTGGATTAGCACTGGGCTTTCTGTGCTTGGCCGCCCCCCTCTCCCCATGGGGAAGGAAAAACTTTTCATCCTCCGGGAGCCTAATGAACTCTGTGTCACCCTGCTGCACGTGTGCGGTATGCAGATCAAGAAACACACACACACACACACGTGTGCGTTATGCAGATAAAGCACACACACACACACGTGTGCGGTATGCAGATGAAGCACACACACACACACACGTATACACTCTCACACACGGTACATACACACAAACCTCACGCACATACATGCAAATAAGGAAACAGACGTTCGCAATGAGAACGGTCAAATGAGTCCATCAACTCCAGCCCATTTCATTTGCAGTATTTGTCAGGTAAGCGACACACTGTGCCTTCAGACGTGCGCCGTGCTGAACGTCACGGCCCTGCTTGGCTGCGGCGTGGCTCGGTGCTACGGACAGGTTTGTTTCAGACTCGTTTGACGGCACAAATCGGATCTCTCCTGGAAAACTGACGCGCAGTCACTGAATCAGCCGTCATCATTTACAGCCAGGGGCTGATGGGATTAGTTTAGCCTAGATGGCTACGGCAGGCTGCACACACAGACAGATAGGCAGGCGCACACAGACAGACAGGCAGACCGCACACACAGACAGACAGGCAGACCGCACACACAGACAGACAGGCAGACCGCACACACAGACAGACAGGCAGACCGCACACACAGACAGACAGGCAGACCGCACACACAGACAGACAGGCAGGCCGACAGGCAGGCCGCACACACAGACAGACAGGCAGACCCGCACACACAGACAGACAGGCAGGCCGACACACAGACAGACAGGCAGACTGCACACACAGACAGACAGGCAGACTGCACACACAGACAGACAGGCAGACCGCACACACAGACAGACAGGCAGGCCGCACAGACAGACAGGCAGGCTGCACACACAGACAGACAGGCAGGCCGACAGGCAAACACAAACTAGGGGGTATATTTGCATGCCTGAAAAAAAACCCTGAACATTGAGACATTGAATAGAAGCAAACAAATGCGGTCTTACAAAGTAGGGTGTGTTTCCTCATGAGAGAGTGAGCCAGGGACCTGGGAGGCCTGTGGCAGGTGACCCAGCACCACCCACACCCAGCACCACCCACACCCAGCACCACCTGAGAGGCCTGTGGCAGGTGACCCAGCACCACCCACACCCAGCACCACACACACCCAGCACCACTGAGAGGCCTGTGGCAGGTGACCCAGCACCACCCACACACCAGCACCACCTGAGAGGCCTGTGGCAGGTGACCCAGCACCACCCACACCCAGCACCACCTGAGAGGCCTGTGGCAGGTGACCCAGCACCACCCACACCCAGCACCACCCAGCACCACCCACACCCAGCACCACCCAGCACCACCTGGGAGGCCTGTGGCAGGTGACCCAGCACCACCCACACTCAGCACCACCTGGGAGGCCTGTGGCAGGTGACCCAGCACCACCAAGCACCACCTGGGAGGCCTGTGACAGGTGACCCAGCACCACCCGATGAAGAGACACCACCATTACCACCCACACCCGATAAAGAGACACCAGAGGGTAAGATGCAAACCCACCACAGTACTGCTATCACACACATTCCTTCACCTGGCTAATGAGGGTCTGTGAGCTGGTACACTGTACACACACAGACACACAGACACACACACACACACACACACACACACACACGGGCCTACAAACCAGACACATCAATTGTCTGGCTGGAACATACTGAGTAACATCTCTCTCTCACTCTCTCCCACAAACAAGCATGCATACTCACACACACACTCACACACCTCACACAACACACACACACACACAGACACACACACACACTCACACACACACACACACACAACACACAGACCACACACACACGACACACAGACACACACACACACAGACACACACCACACAGACACACACACACAGACACACACCACACACAGACACACCACACACAGACCACAGACACACACACCACACAGACACCACACACACTCACACACACACACAGACACACCCACACACACACCACAGACACACACACAGACACACAGACACACACAGACCAACAACACACACAGACAACCACACACAGACACAACACACACACAGACACACAGACACACACACACAGACACACAGACACACACACACACACAAGACACACAGACACTCACACACACACACACTCACACACACACACACAGACACACACACACACACAACTCACACAGACACACACACACAGACACCACACCACACACACCACACACACACACCACACACTCAACCCACACCGACACACAGACACACACACAGACACACACACACACACACACACAGACACACACACACAGCTATGTAAGTGTGAGTAATCAGCTCTGTCTGCAGTCCTGATTACAGCTGCATCTGGCCTGTGGTCACCCATGACAGGCCAACCACACTTGGCCAAACAAGCCCTGCAGTGTCACATGTCACCAATCACAGCTGGAGTACTGGCCAGTGTGCAGGAGAGGGGGGAGGGAGGGGGGGAGCTGAGCCGCTGGGTTGGTGCTGATGCAGAGGCAGGGGTTGAGGCTGAGGCTGAGACAGGGGCTGGAGTTGAGGCTGATGCTGGGGCTGAGGCTGAGGCTTCGACAAGGAAGGGGTTGAGGCTGGGGCTGGGTGGAGTTGAGGCTGGGGCTGAGGCTGAGACAGGGGCTGGAGTTGAGGCTGGGGCTGATGCTGAGGGCTGAGCTGAGGCAGGGGCTGAGGCTGGGGCTGAGGCTAGCGAGGCTGGGGCTTCGACAAGGAAGGGGTTGAGGCTGCCTCAGATTAACAAGCACCGGAATGCAAAAATGTGCCAACCACTTTCCAACACATTTACAAGAAGACGGACTAGGCAATGTCTTGCTTCGAGTCGGGTAAAAACCGAACGCGTAGAGAAAAGAGATATGGGGGTGAACACCTTTCAAAAGTGACAAATCATGCGGTCCCTGTGCTCTGTGGATAGTGTGCTGTACCAGGCTGACCTACATACAGGGTTTGGGGCTTGGCTGTGTGGGGAAGTTCACTGGCTTTGCTACAGGGGGAAGCCTCGGTGTGAAAGCATGTCAGCTGGTCACTACCGGGCAAGGCTTGGCTGGCCGACGAAGCTGGGGAGGCTGGGGGCTGGCGAGCTAGGGCTGGTGAGCTAGGGGCTGGGCGGGCGGCTGGCAGAGTGGGCAGACACAGGCTCAAACTGCTACTGTGCAGTGACGGAGGTGCGAGCATTGGGTATCTATTATTTAAGACGTAATTATTGGGCGGGGCGGCTGTGTCAGTCAGTCAATCAGAGGGCAGCTTTTCATTAGGTGTCCTGTCACAGCGAGAGGCTGGAGGGGTGTCACACACACACACTCACACACACACACACACACACACACATACACACACACATACACACACACACACACATAGTGCATAAGTAGGTTAACAAGCAGCTAGACAGACAGAGGGATCACTAACCTTAATAGAATGTGTAGACAAATCCTTCCTGATGTACTTATCATAGAGATGACACCCCTGTGCTGTCTCTACAGATGACCTCTGTGTTTCTTGTTCTTCCGTTCCATCTCTTCATCTGGCTGCACCCCCCACTCTCTCTGTCTTTCCCTCCGTCCCTCTTTATCCCCATATCGGTCTTTCTCTCTCTCTACCTCCCCCTCTCTTTCTTTCTTTCTCTCCCTCCCCCTCTCTTTCTCTCTCCACCACTCCATGAAGTAGTCTCCGCCGAGAGTCAATTTAAATGTCAAATGACACTGATGGATTTTTGTGTGGAATGAATTAAGGGTGAGGAGAGTGAAGAAGGAGAGTTGCGAGGGGTATTAGAGGGAGTGTTGAGGGAGGGTGGAGGGGAGGTGAGGGGCAGAGTGGAACCCGCAGCGCCGTATAACACCGAGCAGAGCCGCCGCCGCCTTTGAGACCCCCTCACCCCCTCACAGCTCACCCCTCTCACACGATCTGGTTCAGCGGGGTCTTACTGAGACCCCCTCAACTCACGCCCACCCTCACACCCTCACACCCTCACTCACACGAGCTTGGTCAGCCGGGGTCTGTCCCTCATAATCCACTCCTCCTCTGCAGCAGCGAGAGAGACCACAGCTGGGCCGTCCCTCTCATCTCTCTCATGCTTTCCTCTTCTCTCTGTCTCTGTCTAGATCCGACAGTCTCTCTCTGCCACTCTCTACTCTATACTCTCTCTCTGTCTCTTTCCCCTGTCTCTGTCTGAGTCCGACAGTCTCTCTCTGCCACTCCTCTCTATATCTCTCTCTGTCTCTTTCTATCTCTCTCTTTCTCTCTCTGTCTCCTTCCACCTCTCTCTCTCTTTCTCTCTCTGTCTTTCTATCTCACTCTCTCTCTTTCTCTCACTCTCTCTCTCTCTGTCCTCTTTCTATCTCCCTCTCTCTCTAGCTCTCTCACGCTCTCTGTCACTTTCTCTCTCTCTCTCTCTCTCTCTCTCTCTCTCCTCTCTCTCACACTAAGTACTTCTCCTTGTTCCGACTCTCCCTACAGTCTGCATTCTCCTTCTAACAGGGAGGACCGGGGGACCTGTTTGTCACCTGCATGTCTCTGCGTCTCTCAAGCACTCTGCTCTTACAGAGTGCCATCGCTGGGAGAACGTCCTTGCAGACAGGCTGCCATGAAGTTACAACGACGATGCGTTGAGCATAAGTTAATTTAATTTGGGGTTTTGTAGCTGGCAAATCCCCCTCTTCAGGCCCCCTGTCATCTGAGACTGGCCTTGTCTGGAACCGTGTCACCAGAAGTGAGCTTCTCTGAGGTAATCTGCTCAGACGAGATTCTCCTGTCATTATCATAAACCCTGAAACATGCTCAAACTAGCTTCACATGAAGTCACATTAACACAAGATTTACTTCAAGCACTTTATTTGCGTGGAATGTGAATATTTCCAGTTTCTTACTGGGTTATTTCTGCATAATTTAATTTTCACTGTTTTGTGATTATATGATATTATGCTTGTGTTTTATTACCTTGTATTCTGTTAAACATTAGATTGTGTTTTTAGAGTGATTGTGGTTTTGCCTGTAATCAGGACTCATTGAGAAAAGCTGATTTCCATGGATACATAAAGGCTGACTGAACAAATGAAAATCTTTAGACTGCATGAGTCTGCCCTGGGGCTGACATAACTCTGCCTTGTGTCATGCGAAGTTGGAGTGTTCACAATTAACATCATATCTGTACTAAGTCACAATATTTCACATTAAGAAATGCAATTGCCAAAGCCCTAACTGAATCATAATTACAGAACAGTCTTATCCAGTCAAATGCATTAAGCAGGATAAGCGGATAACAGAATGAGTAAATGAAGTTTATTATCGCATCAGGATTCCTTCCCTGTTTCCTTTCACACCGCCAGTTGATTTAATGTTACTACTAAATGATTGGCTCTGATTGGTTAACACGGGTTATTCCCCTGTTTAGGCCCTTGGTCACACCCACAAGGAAGTGTCTACTCCGCTGTGTGTCTTTATCTCTCTCTGTATCATATCGCGGAGTAGAGAGAGAGATAGAGATGCAGAGAGGATAGTGATCAGAGGAGTAGTATGAGGAGGAGCAGAGCTTTGACGAGAAAAAACGTAACGACGAGTTAGAGGGAGGAGAGAGAGGTGAGAGGAGAGAGAGGAGAGCGAGAGAAGTAGAGCCTCGCTATTCTCTCTCACACACACATCATACCAATTCACTTTCTCTTATCCTCTCTCACACATACACAACCACAGCGCCCCGGACGCCAACCGTTCATTCATTTCGATACCTCTATTGCAGAAAACAGGTAATCGGTAACTAATTCAGATGAAATAGGAATAACGATTGGGGGGGGGATGAGAGTTAGTAATTTCAAATTGTGTGTGGGTTATGAGAAATACTAGCAAATAAGCCTCCCTCTAGCGGGTCTAGTGTGTTGTTGCATACAAAACCTGCCAGACTGTCCTCTGTTCACTGTGGAAACAATCAGATTCAACGTGTAAAAGAAACTAAGGGGAATTAAATTGGCTGCATTCCACACTCCCTGGTCTCTCTCCTCCAACGCGAGAGCGCGCGACGCAGCGAGCGCGCGCGCGAAACACGCGCGCGACGACGAGCGCTCACGCGCGCGCGCGCGCGACGAAAACGCTCTCCTCTCTCCCCTGCTCTTCTCTCCCCTCTCTTCTCGTCCCTCGCTTTCTCTCTCCTCTCTCTGCTCGTCCGCTCTCTCTTTCGCCTGCGTCGCTGCACGTCTCGCTCAGTGTCTCTCCTCTCTCTGTCGCGCTCTCGGCCATTCCTGTGCTCTCCTCTCTCTCCTCTCTGCTCTCTCCTCTCTCTATTACGTCTTCTCTCTTTCTCTCTGGCAGAGGGTTTGGGGACAAAAAGAGGTGAAGAAGGAGGACGATGACCCGGGCTGAGAGGGAGACGGCGAGGAGAGGAAGAAGAAAGGAACTTGATAGGCCTTGTAAAAGTGAATTAATGAGAGAGGAAGGACAGGGGACACGGGGTCAGGGAGGAGAGGAGGGCGAGGAATGGTTGGAATAAATTAGTGACATTCTCACAGAGAGTGACAGAAGTGAGATGAACTCACAGAGCTGGAGTTATTGCGTCGGCGTACGCCGTGTGTGGTGTGCGAGCCGAGAGCGAGCGTGTGGTGTACGTATACAGTACGTTCGTTCCTGTTTACCTCTCACTTTGACGGAGGCGTCTTATCACGGAGAGCAAAGTTTCCTCCTGCACCGAGCCGAGGGTTCGGGAGGTTTACCTGAGCCATCGTGATACCACGCACCGGACGTCGGACTCCGTTAATGATGTTGACTCAAGTCTCCTCCCTGGTGTCTTTCCTCTCCTGGCCATGCTGGGAAGCGTTCTAAACAGGCCCTAGACGCCGTCCTGTGGACATGAATTTCATTAATGGTCACCTAACGAGGGTAATGAGCATCTGATATATGATGGCTTTTAATTTGGGATGAGTGAAAGGAGGGAGGGAGCTGATGTTACACAGCTCAGCATCGGGAGGGGGGACGATTTGTTTCCCAACCTCTTGGTCTACTAATGAACTCTATGAATCTATCTCTATAAGGGCGATAGTGGCTAGCTAACGCTATGCTAGTGGCTAGCTAATGCTATGCTAGTGGCTAGCTAACGCTATGCTAGTGGCTAGCTACGCTATGCGGCGGCTTCGCTAACCGTACGGTTTTCCAGGACAAAGACGGTGTTTTAAGCGTGCTTCAAGTCTTCTCCAGTTCCAGGCGAATCCTCTTCTTCCCTCTCCGTACTCTCTGTCTCCACCCCCGCTTCTCTCTTCCCTCTCTCTTCCCTATCTCCACCCCCCCCGTCCCTCCCCCAGAGATCTGAAGCGCTGAGACGAACAATGAATTATGAATCCTCCTCTGTTTAACAGTTATTAAAAGCGTCAACAGATTTATTGAATCAATGGCAGGCAGGATGCCGTGTGCGGTGTGGAGGCCTGCAGGTATGAGGAGGCTAATGACGCCCGTGTTTAAGAGAGGGGAGAGTGGCTCACACACACCACACACAACACACACGCTGTACACACACACCACACCACCTGTACACACACACACAGCTGTACACACACACACACACAGTGTACACACACAACACACAACACACACGCTGTACCACACACAACACGCGCTACACACACACACACGATGTACACCCACACACACACACCCTGTACACACACACACACACACCACGCTGTACACACACACACACACACACCGCTGTACACACACACACACACGCTGTAACCACACACACACGCTGTACACCCACAGTCACACACACACACACACACGTCTGTACACACACACACGTGTACACACACACACACGCTGTACACACACACACACACACGCTGTACACACACACACACACACACACGGCTGTACACCGCACACACACGCTGTACACACACACACACAACGCTGTGTACACACACACACGCAGGTATTGTGAGGAGGCTATGACGCCGTGTTTAGAAGAGGAGAGAGTCGGCTTCATTAGCGACGGCGATGGGAGGGATCGACGAGGGATGGATAGACCAGAGTGAAGAGAGAGAGAGAGGAGAGGGAACGGTGGAGAGGGAGACGAGAGAGGCGAGAAGAGGAGGATGAGAGGAGTGCGAGGGAGGGAGGGAGGAGAGGGCGGGGAGGAGGGAGGGAGGAGAGGGGCTACGAGAGGCGAGAGAGGGAGAGAGAGCGGGAGAGAGGGAGCGAGGAGGACGAGAGAGGAGAGAAGAGAGGGAGAGGAGGGAGGGAGGGAGAGTGGCTTCATTATAGCCAGGCTGCGTGAATAAACACCAGCAAGACGGGAGAGAGAGGGGTGACGAGGAGGAGAGGAGAGAGAAAGAAATGAGAGCAGGGGAGGAGGTGAGAGAGCGAGGGATGACGCCCAAAACAGACAGGAGGGAGAAGAGTGGGAGGGAGAGTGAGAGGAGTAAATCGTGTAGGGGCGTGTAGAGAAAGAGAGACGAAAAGTAGATAAGTAATGACAGAGTGTTTGATTATGCGTGGGAATGATTAGGAAAGCACTTGCAAACGTTTTGTAGCTCGTCTGACCGTTTCTGTGAGCGAGCTGAGGCACACACGCACGCACGGACACACACACACACACTGACATTTCGCCCTTCAGTCAATGAGAAGAATTGACCGTCTTTCTCATGCTGAGAACACAGCTCCCAGATAAGACAGGGCTGTCGCCAGTCAGACGCTCAGAGACAGTCAACAATACATGTGGCCTGAGTGAGGAGCTTAAACACATGGGCCACCTGCCTCTATGTCTGGTACTCTGATCTCCCTAACCACTCTGTAAGGATGTGGCCTTATCTACCTCTGTCACTCTCTCTCCCTCTCTCGCTGTCTATCTCTCGCTCATTGTCGATCTCTTTCTCTCTCACGCCTTAGGTCCTCGACAGGTCTCTCTCCCTCTTATTCAGTCCTTCCATCATACGCTCTATCTATCGCTTTCTCAGTCTATCTCTCTCTGCACACTATCACTATCTCTATCTCTCGCTCGAGTCATTTCTCTCTCTCTCTCTCTTTATCATCATGTCTCTCTCCCCTCATTCTCCCTTCCTGTCTGTCTCTCCCACTCTGATCCATCACTGCTCTCGTCTCGTAGCTCCACAGTCTCTCTCACCCTCATCCTTTCTCTTTCTGTCTCTCCTCTTTGTATCTCTTCGTTACCATCTCATCTTCTCACCGTAACGATGATTTCAGTTGCTTGTCGTTCCCCTCAGTGTGTGTGTGTCCTCATCACTGTGTGTTTGGTACCGCTTGTCTGTGTGTGTGTGTGTGTGGTGTGTGCAGGCGTGCAGTAAAGGCAAGAGTGATTAGAGATAGCCGTCCGGCTGGGTAGGTGGCTCTCTGCAGTGACACGTGGGTATTTGTATTAAAAGTGGCCAGTGGGTGACATCGACGTGATAAGGATCCTAGTGAGAGCCACAGTCTCATTAAACATCCATCCTGGTTGCTAAGTGGCTGTCGCCGTGGGTGACGCCCCGCATTGTGGGTACTGAATAGCGAGCGGGGCCCCGTGTCCGGGAGAGGCAAACACGTACGTGTCACCTGTCCTGCCAGCAGCACCGTCTGGTCAGCCTGACCAGCACACGCTCAACAACCATGTCTGCATCTCCTCCATCTTGTTTATTTTTTCCCTCTCTCTACTGCTATAGATAGCGAGATCGTTTCTCGATACTATTACATTAGATGTCTCTTGTTTATCTTTTCACTACGCGATATAGAGATCTATTCTATCTAGGGCGATATCTTCTCATCTATGTCTCACCTCTCTCGGGATATATGTGTCTATATATCGTTGTTTATCTTGCCACGCTGCTAGATAGAGAGAGATAGAGATAGCGAGGAGAGAAGGTAGGAGCGGGGGAGAGAGCTAGGGGTGTAGAGGTAAAGAGGAGAGATAGAGAGAGAGCAGCTATAGATCAGAGATGCGCCGAAGAGAGGGAGATAGAGTCTGCAGCTGGGTCGAGAGACAGATAGAGCGCGACTGGAAGATTTGTCGAGTCGCGTCGAGCGCGGCGCTCTCCCGTCATCTGCTCTACATAGATCTCTATCGATCTCTCATAGTCTAGTATAGACTCTCTCTCTCGCTGCTTCTCTAGCTATCGTCGCTCGTCTCTGCTCTCACACCACACACACATAAATACTGTATCCCTCCGGATCTGTGTGGAAAACCCTTCAGAGAAAACTGTGATGTGTGTATGGTGCATGTGTGGATCGCAGATTCAGAGTGTGGAGTGGGCACACAGGAGCGGGCAAGACAAATCATACCGCCACACACACACACACACACACTACACACCCACACACACAGACACACACACACACACACGCTGACACAGGGACACACACACGCCACAAACATCACCACACACACACACACACACACACATACACACACACACACACTCCGTACACATAACACACACACACACATCACACACATCACACACACTCTCACAACATACACATACAACACACCCACACACACGCATACTCCAGTGGTTCACAGATCGATGGATTTGAAACATGCTGGTTTTAAGGACTCCAGCACTCTCTCAGATGTAGATTCTCCACAAAGCCAAATTTAGTTACTGTCAGGGCACATACAGAGAACTGGTGCCCCGTTTTGTGGTTATATTCCTACAGTAGAAAACACCGGATTGCAGAGGGAATAAAAACACACACCTATTGTTGTATTTGTGCAAACACACAATCGGGACTCTGAGATTAGTCGATATATTAGACGAACCTGGACACTGCAGAAGCTATGAGCCAGGAAATCATAACAGTTATTGTATGTTTCTCTTCAGCTCTCTGTGAGGGGTTTATACAGGCCAAACAGCTAACTAGCAAGGAGGAAAGAAAGGAGAGGAGACAAAGTTTCTTTGTCTTTTGACTGGGCTACGTTGTCATTTGCCCACACCTTTTGTGGGAGGAAGGAGGGTGGAGAGACGGGACAGCGATCAATTCTCTGAGGATGATTCGGTGGATGTGACACTTCATGAGAGCTTTGCTACGCTACATCAGAGAGACGCAGCGATCAGAGAAACCAATCTCAGTGAATATCAAACTAAACAATTACCAACTATTGCACACCTCTTTTATCAGTGCTGGTCATGTGCGTGTGCTTGTGTGTGTGTGAGTGTGTGTGTTGGTGATGTTGGTGTGTGTGTGGGTGTGTGTGTGTGTGGTGTGTGTGTGCTGTTTGTGTGTGTGTGTGATGTGTGGTGTTTAGTGTAGTGTGTGTTCGTGTGTGTGTCGTGTGTGTGTCGTGCGTGTGTGGATGGAGTGTGTGAGGCTGTGTGTGGTGGCGTTGTGTGGTGTTTGTGTGTGTGGTGTGCTGTCTTGTGTTTGTGTGTGTGTGTGCGTGTGTGTTGGGGTGTGTGTGTGATGTGTGTCGCGTGTGTGTTGGGTGTGTGTGGCTCATGGCCCTCTCTAGTCATGTACTTCTAATCACTCCTCTATTCCGATGGCCCTTGGCCATCCCACCCGGCGCCTATGCAACCAGATCTGATTATTCCTCCTCGGGTGTGTCACGACACAGATTATACACTATGTTTCAGATGGTCAAGGGTCGACGTGGTCGCGTCCATCCTATGGATATTTTTAGAACTTGATGCTGATGTCTCAGTAGCCGCGGGGTCCGACTGCGGCGGGAGGGTCGCGTCACTGAGCGGTCCCTTCATTTGCATGTCCGAGGGGGCGGTTGGGTTAATGACAGGGTCATCGTGTTGATAATAGAAAGATCTCACTCTCTTTCGGTCCAGAACCCAGGACTCTCGGTGGGAGTGGCGGTTGACCGCCCGCACTTATATAGTGCATCTCAGAGGAGTGCGAGAGATGAGAAGAACTGCAAAACATCCGCACTATCGGATCCTCTCCGGCGGGATGAGAGACAAGATGCTATGCACGGCTAGGTTCATCCCACGCTACACGAGCATCCGTCCACACTCAAGGTGCGTTGCTACGCGACTCTCCACAGTGCAGAAACACTCTGCAGCACCTCTTTCCTCTCGTCTTTCTCCTGAGTCCCTTCTCTTTACGGTGTCCTTTGTTCTATACAAAAAGAAGG
>CAEFZP010001855.1:0-17744 GCA_903064625.1 Mallotus villosus | reverse complement strand
GCACCGTCAAATCCTCATCTCTACCACTCAGCCTGACTTCTTTTATACGTCATCATTTTCTGCTTTCCTCCTGTTGTATCCCCAGACGATCTCCGAACACCTTCCTGATACGTACTCCCCCACACTGCATTCTTGCTCTTTTTTTTTAGTATCTCCCAATGAGTACCTCAACTTTTCACAGCTTCTCTAGGAGGCCGGTCTATAAATACCTCTTAACTGTGCAGTGACGCAGTCTGGCAGCACGAGGCTTCCAGGCGTCATCGCTCCCTGTGCCCCTGCTCAGCCATGTCTGGGTGTCACGTTTTATGAGCTTGGCTGCCGCTCCCGGCCAGCTAGCGAGCGTCCAAACGAGGAGAGCTAGCTACAGCAGAGCTGTACGTAGTCAGACTGCGCATGCTAGCCTGTTAGCGTGCTAGTCTTTTAGCGTGCTAGTCTGTTAGCATGCTAGTCTGTTAGCATGCTAGTCTGTTAGCGTGCTAGTCTTTTAGCGTGCTACTCTGTTAGCATGCTAGCCTGTTAGCGTGCTAGTCTGTTAGCGTGCTAGCAAAAAAAGATGTCTAACCCTCTCCCCCCTTCTCTCCCCCTCCCAGGCGGTCTTCACGGATCTGGAGATCTTAGCGGCCATCTTTGCCGCCGCCATCCACGATGTCGACCACCCGGGGGTGTCGAACCAGTTCCTAATCAACACCAGTGAGTGTCTCGTGAAACAAGTCACGTCGCGTTCACACAAACCCTACTGGAGACGTTCTCGTCACCCCAACGTGTGCTTGTGTCCGTCCAGATTCGGAGCTGGCGCTGATGTACAACGACGAGTCGGTCCTGGAGAACCACCACCTGGCCGTGGGCTTCAAGCTGCTGCAGGAGGACAACTGTGACATCTTCCAGAACCTTCCCAAGAAGCAGAGGCAGTCCCTCAGGAAGATGGTCATCGACTTGGTGAGCGACCTCACCGTCCACCTATCAGAACAGAGGGGGCGGGGTGCTGTGCCGTCCAATCAGTGCAGCTGATGGTGGATTGTGTTTTCTCCCGGCTTCAGGTATTGGCTACAGACATGTCCAAACACATGAGCCTATTGGCTGATCTGAAGACCATGGTCGAGACCAAGAAGGTGACGAGTTCTGGTGTTCTGCTGCTGGACAACTACACAGACAGAATACAGGTGTGTGTTTTACTGTGTGTTTTACTCCCTCCCCTCCCCCCCCCTCCCTCCCTTCCTCTGCTGATGGTCCTCTGTGTTCCCGTGCAGGTTCTGAGGAACATGGTTCACTGTGCCGACCTCAGTAACCCCACCAAGTCCCTGGAGCTGTACCGCCAGTGGACGGACCGCATCATGGACGAGTTCTTCAGCCAGGGGGACCGTGAGAGGGAGCGGGGCATCGAGATCAGCCCCATGTGTGACAAACACACGGCCTCGGTGGAGAAGAGCCAGGTGAGGCTCTCACACACACACACACACACACACACACACACACACACACACACACACACACAACACACACACAGAGACACACAGAGACACACACACACACACACACACAGAGACACACAGAGACACACACACACACACACACACAGAGACACACAGAGACACACACACATACACACACACAGAGACACACACATCAACACACACACACATCAACACAAGCATGCAATTATAGTTGTGTTTGCACACATACGTGCATACGCACACACATGCTGACTCCCCCCTCTCCTAACCCTCTCCAGGTGGGCTTCATCGACTACATCGTGCACCCCCTGTGGGAGACGTGGGGGGACCTGGTGCACCCCGACGCTCAGGACATCCTGGACACCCTGGAGGACAACCGCAACTGGTACCAGAGCATGATCCCCCAGAGCCCCTCCCCGCCCTTCTACGAGCAGGGACAGGACGGCCACCAGGGCGGCGACAAGTTCCAGTTTGAGCTCACGCTGGAGGAGGAGGACTCTGAGTGTACGGAGAAGGAGGACCAGAGTCAGGAGGAGGAGGAGGAGGAGGAAGAGGAGGAGGAGGACAGTCTGGGGGAGCCCACGCGCTCTCCTCTGGACCTGTCAGACAGCCAGGAGCCTATGGAGCCCGCGTGCGTCCAGATCGTCACGCACGACGCCTCGCCCACCGACACCTAGGAGAGCCTGGAGGAGCGTGTGGCTCTGAGCCGCTGTGTCACCGTGTTTTAACCAGGAGAGATCCTGCACTCGTGCTTTTAACGAGGCCCTCCAGGGGGCGTCCGTCTGAGTCCGGAGGGGGGGGGGTGGCTCCTGAGTTTAGGAGCCGGCAGAAGGAGAGTTTTGGTCGACCTGCTAGCGAGTTCTCAGGAAAAAGTAAACGCTGCAGAACATTAGTGGGAGTGAGGAGGCGTGCGGCCGGAGAAACTGAAGGATTGTGGGACAGTTCGGAAACGGTTGTATTTTTCTTTTTCTTTTTTCGAACTGACGTCCGTGACGTTGACACTACTGAGAGAAGATTTGTACCTTGTGACTTTAGTCCGGCGTCGGGATACCAGAAGGCAGCAGACAAACTACTGATGTAGACGTTTGTTTGTGTCGCGAGCGAGAGAGAAAAAGGGTTGACTTTTTCCTTGTAACATTTGTCAAAAGACTTTTGTGTGCCTTTTTTACTATCGTCTTTTTACTAGTTTTTTATTTATTGAACACACTTTAGTATGTACGTGATTTTCTTTTTCTTCTTAAGAATATTTGAAAGCTGAAGAGCAAAATCCTTTTGTATCTCCGACAGAGAACAGTCTTCCTTGTATTGGGCAATAGAGAACTACAAAACAACTTTAGACAAACAAACCTTGGACTAACTCATCAATAACAAACATGAAATCCCATGATAGACACGCAGTCTTCTTAGCAATCTTTCAGTTTCAATCCAAGCACAAAAAATATATAATGTTTAATGTGTGGATTTCAAAAAAGGCATGTTCTATGTCGATTTAAGTGTCAGATTTCACTGTAGATCCATGTTAGTTTTTTTTACCTCAAATACACATCTTTCTAAATCACCTGCTCTTTTTAACCTACCCTCCACACGTTACCGTGGGGCGACGTATGTTCACGTTACCGTGGGCGACGTACGTTTCCCCCTCACCCCCCCTCAGTGTGGATCTGATTTCCTAGCGGTCCAGAGACGTGTGTTCACGCCGCCTGTCTGAGCAGGTGCTGATCCGACCCGTAACCAGGAGCCCGTAACCGGGAGCCCGTAACCAGGGGCCCGTAACCAGGGGCCCGTAACCAGGAGCCCGTAACCAGGAGCCCGTAACCAGGAGCCCGTAACCAGGAGCCCGTAACCAGGAGCCCGTAACCAGGGGCCCGTAACCAGGAGCCCGTAACCAGGAGCCCGTAACCAGGAGCCCGTAACCAGGGGCCCGTAACCAGGAGCCCGTAACCAGGGGCCCGTAACCAGGGGCCCGTAACCAGGGGCCCGTAACCAGGAGCCCGTAACCAGGAGCCCGTAACCAGGAGCCCGTAACCAGGAGCAGGGTTATATCCAGCCCTGAAGAACCCGCTGCCTTATTAACCATGTCAGCCTAAATCAGCGAGGCTCAGATCCAT
The DNA here is from genome assembly GCA_903064625.1 of Mallotus villosus. Lineage (NCBI taxonomy): Eukaryota > Metazoa > Chordata > Actinopteri > Osmeriformes > Salangidae > Mallotus > Mallotus villosus. The sequence goes on along the minus strand of CAEFZP010001855.1, from coordinate 14,185 downwards.
TCTGATGTACCCGCCCCCCCCCGCCTCGTCCAATCAGGCTCAGACCCATTCTGATGTACCCGCCCCCCCCGCCTCGTCCAATCAGGCCCATGTCGTAACCGTAACGACGCAAGGTGCCCTGGCAGCTGCCTCACACCTCGATCAGCTCTGTTATTCACCTGCTCTATGAAAGCCTGTGGATGTGGCCCTTAAAGGTCAGCGGCAAGGTCAGCTCCCTCAAAGGGAGGCGTTGACGTAGGAGCTTTCTCTCCTTCCTTTACGCTCGGATCACATGTCGGATCACATGACGCATCACATGCCCCTGGACTGCAGGTTGTCAGGATGGAACACTGAGAGGTCATTCTGTCTGTTACCAAACACAAGAGAAAAGAAAAAACGATTTCTTGAGAAAGAGAGGAGGGAGAGGAAGTGAAGGTCTTGAGATACTGTTACCAAACAAGGCCCCTCGCTACAGTGTGTTGGAAGGTGTGTGTCTGTGTGTGTGTCTGTGTGTGTGTGTGTGTGTGCGCTGGGGTGTTCCTCTATGACTGGTTTTCATGGAGCTCTTATTAAGCGTCTAGCATTTATTTTCCACTCACTCTTGGTTTACTGACATACTCAAAGGTACATCAGCTACCTTGTCGTCTTCACTCACGCCACCAGCCAAGTGGCAGGTGTGTGTGGGCTCAGGTGAGTGTGGCAGGTGTGGGGGTGTGGGCATACAGGCTGCATGTGTGAGCAGGTGTGTGTGTGTGTGTGGTGTGCCTACGCGTGTGTATCTCTTCGCTGTCACATGACCTTACGTACCCACCAGAGTCCTCGTACTGTTTGTCTCTAGAGCTGGAGTTGTCCTTTGCTGTTTATAACAGTGGATTTATTCTATTTTAACCTGTAAATAAGAAAAGTGGTTCATTGTAAATCTATTTTAATGTATATGCACTTGCATTACCTGGACGTGGTGGTGTCTGACGTGAACAAGGCTTCAGAGTCCTTTATATCCTGTATTATATATTGTTTAGGTTTTTTATATATATATATATAAATATATAAGTATATATTCGCACAATGTTTCTAGTGCCCTAACTAGCAGCTAAAGAGACATATATATATAATATATATATAACCCTGAGTCATGGGTGGGATCGAAGACGTTAGAAGACGTTAGATTAAGACGTCTATGACACAGGCCTGTTGTAGAGAGACTGGATGTGACAGTGGGGTTGGATCCAGATCGAGTCTCTCAGATCGTCTCCTGGGCGTCGTCTCGTGGGCGTCGACTCGTGGGCGTCGTCTTGTGGGCGTCGACTCGTGGGCGTCGTCTGGGCGTGTCGTGGGCGTCGCCTCGTGGGCGTCGCCTCTTGAGGGACTTTAGGCTCCTCCTTCCAACCACATTGAAAGCAGATTGCTGATCCAGTTTCAGATTTTCCAGTTTAAACATCAGCAAGAAATAACGTGATGAAATCGTACACGATAACCCCCTCTCCTTACACGTCACACTCCCTGTCCAGTCCCTGCCCGTCGTATCCAGGAGGGGATCGGTAGCATGCTACAACAGTCCACAGCACCGGTTTCAAATCGTTATGAATTACGAAAAATGTGATCTTCTGTAATTGATTGTGCTAATGTGAACTATTTTTCTGACCAAACTTGTTAGCAGTTTTGAAATTCAAATTGTCTGTATAACATTGTAATCTGTTCAAGCTTTTTTGCTCCAAGTTTCGTCCAAATGGATTTGCCAGATTTAGCACTATCTGCATGAGAGATTGGGTCGTTATATCTGTTCAGTACTGCGTTGACACAAACAGATATTCAGTGTCTCACACAATGTATGGTATAATATTGTATATTGTGTTCAAATGAAATCTGAAATACTTTTTTTTCTATGAAGTGATTAAAAACAAAGCATGAATCCATGTTTGTGTCCTGTGAGTCTTATTAATCAGCTGCTGGATCAGAAAGAAGGTCTTGTGTGTGTGACCCTGGTCTGTGGGAGGAGTCTTGTGTGTGACCCTGGTCTGTGGGCGGAAGTCTTGTGTGTGACCCTGGTCTGTGGGTGGAGTCTTGTATGTGACCCTGGTCTGTGGGCGGAGTCTTGTGTGTGACCCTGGTCTGTGGACGTGGGAGTCTTGTGTGTGTGACCCTGGTCTGTGGGCGGAGTCTTGTGTGTGACCCTGGTCTGTGGGAGGAGTCTTGTGTGTGTGTGACCCTGGTCTGTGGGAGGAGTCTTGTGTGAGACCCTGGTCTGTGGGAGGAGTCTTGTGTGTGACCCTGGTCTGTGGGCGGAGTCTTGTGTGTGTGACGCTGGCCTGTGGGCGAGTCTTGTGTGGACCCTGGTCTGTGGGCGGAGTCTTGTGTGTGTGACCCTGGTCTGTGGGAGGAGTCTTGTGTGAGACCCTGTCTGTGGGGGAGTCTGTGTGGACCCTGGTCTGTGGGAGGAGTCTGTGTGTGACCCTGGTTGTGGGCGGAGTCTTGTGTGTGACCCTGGTCTGTGGGAGGAGTCTTGTGTGTGACCCTGGTCTGTGGGCGGAGTCTTGTGTAACCCAGGGTTACAGGGCACAAATTAATTAAATGTAGAACAGAATTATTTATAATGAGTAACACATTAATAACTATTATCTTCGCGAAAGTGATATAACTATTATTGATTTATTGAAATGGAAAAATGATGCCAGTGTGATTTGGTCCCAGGTTGATGCTGTGGATCCATGTACATATTTGTTTATTGCTGTTTGTGAACGTGCATCTTTCGGGGTGCAGGCGGGAAAGTTAGGGGTCTCGCGCTCTCTCGCGCGGAGAAATAGAGGCTAACGGAACTAGACGAGAGAGGAGAGGCGAGAAAGAAACAACAAATAGTATTTTACTGAAAAGAAAGAAAAAGACGAAGATATTGATTTAATTAGTTATTTATGTTATTGTTGAGTAAATAGAGTGGTTCATTGCGAGAATATTTATTTATTTTGCCTATAGCGAAAGTTTCGTTTTTCCATAGGCTATTGTTTTGTTTTTGCGGTTGGCTACTAGCTAGCTAGCTAGGCTAGCCGAAGAAGCTCTGTGTCCTTTTCCTCTTACATATTTCTTCTACATTTCCTGGGGGAAATCTAGCTAACTGACTTTCGTCTACAACCCAAACGGTTCTTTGAGTACTGTAGCTACAGTACCAGTGTTGGAGTGGAGTGCGGACTGGAAAGCCGAGTCATCGACGGGTTGCTAAGCTACGGCAGCCAACAATCTGCTGGCTGCCTCTGAGACAGATCAACCCGAAAGAGACGATCTTGCTACGACTGGTAGGACAAGGGCCTAATTCTATTTGATTTGTATTTTTTGTCTACCCTGGAGCCAGACACTTGCACCAGGGGGGTGTTCCATCAACGTCGCTAACGCAAGTCTCACTAAAACGAATAAGTCTCACTCATCCCCTCCTCCTGCGCCCCTCCTCCGGCCCCCTCCTCCTGCCCCCTCACCTCACCCCCTCCTCCGCCCCCTCCTCCTCCCCCTCCTCCTGCCCCCTCCCCCCTTCTCCTGCCCCCTCACCCCTTCATCCTGCCCCCTCACTCCTCCTCCTGCCCCCTACCTCCTCCTGCCCCCTCACTCCTCCTCCTGCCCCCTCCCCCCTCCTCCTGCCCCCTCACTCCTCCTCCTGCCCCCTCACTCCTCCTCCTGCCCCCTCCATCCCCCCTACTCCTGCCCCCTCACCCCTACTCCTGCCCCCACTCCTCCTGCCCCCCTCACCCCTCTCCTCCATCTTGCCCCCCTACTCCTCCTGTCCCCCTCCCCCCTCCTCCTTCCCCCTCCTCCTGTACCCCTCCTCCTGCCCCTCTCACCCCCTCCTCCTGCCCCCTCACTCCTCCTCCCGTGCCCCCTCCTCCTGCCCTCCCTGCCCCCCTATTCAACCTAAATAAAAACTCTTTAAAAGGCAGCAAAAGCAAAGAGTGAGTTTCTCCCACGTCAAACCTAGGCTGTTTCACTGATGATTGCTCAGTCAGGTATTTGATAACAGCTCGATAGAAAGCTTCAGACTGAAGTGCTCTGTGATGGTTCTCATGCATGACTCTGTGATGGCGTGTGTGCGTGTGTGTGCGTGTGTCATTATGGCCTTCTGACGTCAGTGTGGCTGAGAGAAGCTTAGATTAAAGAGGCATGTTAATGGGTCATGTGCAATCATAAACAGGTGGAAAGAGAGAGGGAGGGAGGGAGAGAGGGAGGGAGAAGAGAGAGAGAGAGAGGGAGAGAGAGGGAGAGAGAGGAGGAGAGAGGGAGAGGGAGTGAGGGGAGGGAGGAGGGAGGAGGAGGGAGGGAGGGATCTTGTGGGAGGGATGCGAGTCGATGGGAGACGAGAGGTCGCAGCGAGAGAGAGAGTAGGGGGGGCCCCTCAGCAGCTATGTCAGAGGTCACTCCATCAGCAGGGCAGACAATTATGCTAACAGGTCCCCTGCGCCCCACACTTATCCTGACCGACAACCCCACCCTACCACAGCCACCCTACACCACCAAGCCTGCGTCACACCCAGATTCATGTCCTGATGTCCTGACGTGGGCTGGGGGGCTGGGCTCCACAGGAGCGTTCACAGTGTAAATGTAATGACGCTGGTAAATCAGGCTGGTGATGCAGCGCCCGGCTGGCCCCGCCCCCGGGTCAGAGAGGAGAGGTGGGGGCTCTATCATGACCTTGACCTTACCTCTCAGGCTCGGAGAACGTGTTCAGCCTTGAGAAACGTGTTCAACCTTAGAGAACGTGTTCAAACTGAGAACGTGTTCAGCAGTGTTTTGTGTGTACGCCATGCATTATACATGATTCCTATTCGTGATTTATAATCTGCGTCATCAAAGCGATAAACTTTCATGAAACCAAGCCGTTTGAATTTTATTGCACCGGCGGAAAGAGATTGCTCTCACACACGTTACTGAGATGTTTGTGTATGAGTGTGTGAGCATCTGTGAGTGTCTGTGAGCGGTGTGTGAGCATCTGTTGAGTGTGTGTGAGCGTGTGTGAGCATCTGTGAGCGGTGTGTGAGCGTGTGTGGAGATGTGTGAGCGTGTGTGAGTGTGGTGAAGCGTCTGTGAGCATGTGTGAGCATGCTGTGAGCGTGTGTGAGTGTGTGTGAGCGTCGTGTGAGCTCTGTGAGTGTGTGTGAGTGTGTGTGAGCGTGTGTGAGCGTGTGTGAGCGTGTGTGAGCGTGTGTGAGCATCTGTGAGCGTGTGTGAGTGTGTGTGAGCGTGTGTGAGCCTGTGTGAGCGTCTGTGACGTGTGTGAGGTTCTGTGAGCGTGTAGAGTGTGTGTGAGCGTGTGTGAGTGTGTGTGAGCGTGTGTGAGCCTGTATGAGTGTGGTGTGAGCGTCTGTGAGCGGTGTGAGCCTGTATGAGTGTGTGTGAGCGTGTGTGAGCGTGTATGAGTGTGTATGAGTCGTGCGTGCAGACGTGAGTTCCGTATGACGAACGTGTGAGAGACCGTCAGGGCTCCATGATGCCGTAACGTCTAATCACAAGGTTGTCAGTTTCGTGCTGGTCTGTGATTACGCGTGTGTACTTGGGCAGCGACTCTACCTACTTGTGGAGGGATGTTGTAGCTTCTGTAAGGTCATCTGGATGAAGAGCGCTGCTAAATGTAAATGAAGAGTATGTGCATACACAAACTGAGCCAATCTGGATTCCGGAAGCGCTGAGCTCCTCCTCCTGAGGGGTCTCTGGCGCCGCCTCCTGATGGGCGTCTCTGGCACCCGTTCCTGAGGGTCTCTGGCCCCGCTCCTGCATGGTCTCTGGGCCCCGCCTCCTGCATGGGCCCGCTGAACCCAGAACACATAAACAAGCTCTTGTTGCCTTGATTGCGTGAACTGAGAAGGAGGGAAATATTCCATGTCTGGGAATGGTGCAAGAGATCTCAGTCTGTTTTCCCCCCTCCATGGCGTGACCAATATGATGACCCTATGTTTCCTCTCTCCCTTGCCGTTGAGGTCATTGGACCCATTGATTGTGTTCCTCCTGCCTTCAGACATCACAGGCTGGTGTCACGCACCGCTTTGAGCTCTGAGTGCTCCGTGGCACACAGGGTGCATTCTTCTGCTCCGCAAGAGGGGCACACACACACACACTCTCACACACACACACACACTCTCACACACCACACACACACACACACACACACTCACACACACTCACACACCTCACACCACCACACACAGTGCTAAGCATGTGTGTAGTGTGTGTCTCAGGCTAGAGTGATTGAAGTTCTGCTTGATTTTTCCCAGCATCGACTTGAATCTTTCTCCTGAATGACGCAGCAACCCCTAACCCTATCTGCATGACTGCCTCTCTCCTGCCTCGCCTCTCTCCTGCCTCTCTCCTGCCTCTCTCCTGCTCTGCCTCTCTGCCTCTCTCCTGCCTCTCTCCTGCCTCTCTCCTGCCTCTCTCCTGCCTCTCTCCTGCCTCTCTACCTGCCTCTCACCTGCCTCTCACCTGCCTCTCATCCTGCCTCTCTCCTGCCTCTCTCCTGCCTCTCTCCTGCATCTCTCCTGCCTCTCTCTCTGCCTCTCTCCTGCCTCTCTCCTGCCTCTCTCGTGCCTCTCTCCTGCCTCTCTCCTGCCTCTCTCCTGCCTCTCTCCTGCCTCTCCCTGCCTCTCTCCCTGCCTCTCTCCTGCCCTCTCCCTGCCTCTCTCCTGCCTCTCTCCTGCCTCTCTCCTGCCTCTCTCCTGCCTCTCACCTGCCTCTCACCTGCCTCTCTCGTGCCTCTCTCCTGCCTCTCTCCTGCCTCTCTCCTGCCTCTCTCTCCTGCCTCTCTCCTGCCTCTCTCCTGCCTCTCTCCTGCCTCTCTCCTGCCTCTCTCCTGCCTCTCTCCTGCCTCTCTCCTGCCTGTCTCCTGCCTCTCTCCTCAGCATCTGTGAGCAGGGAGCCGGGACAGCAACACACACCCTGACGACTAAACTGTCTTTCATTAAGACATTGTCTTTTCAAAGGGTTGTTGTTGTTTTTCTTCTTGCCACGTTGAGACACACGGACGGCACACACACACACACACACACACACACACACACAGACACACACACACACACACACACACACACACACACACACACACACACACACACACACACACAACACACACACACAGGGTTAGCTCTAAAACATCTCCAGATCAGGGGAAGGGGGGAGGGAGAGGAAGCACTCTTCCTGGGGACATGCGCTGCTGCACTGAGACTTAAATGTGTTTTGACGTGCTGAACTGAGCCTGGCCAGGTCTGCAAGCTCCACAACATCCAGCCTCCATTTTGTGCTTTGGACTATCCCCCTCTCTTCTCCTCATCCTTTCCTCCTCATCCTCTCCTCTCTTCTCCTCCTCTCCTCTTCTTCCCTCCTCCTTCTCCGAGAGTAGGGGGGCTGTTTACAAGCTTAACACACTGGAACTCCCTCCCTCCCTCTCTCTCTCTCTCTCTCTCTAACTCTCTCTCTCTCCTCTCTCTCTCTCTCTCTCTCTCTCTCTTCTCCCTCTCTACCTCTCTCTACCTCTCTCTCTCTCTCTCTGAGATTAGATCTACAGCTGGTCACTGCAGATAAGTGCTGTGTGGGCAAGCGATCCGCTCACATCCATGATATCTCCCCTCCACCAGACAACGGAGGGGGTGGGGGGGGGAGGGGGAGGGAGGGAGGGAGGGTGGGGGGGAGAGGGGGAGGAGAGGGGGAAGGAGAGGGGAGGCCTCATCGTGAGCTTCTGTGTCTATATGGGGTTTTCTGTCTCCGCAAAGCCTTGTTGGCATGACAACCACAGTAGAGGAGGGCTGTTACCTACACATCTGTGGAAGCACACAGAAACACCCAGATCTACCTCTCTCTACACTCTCTCTCTACCTCTATCTACCTTTACCTCTCTCTACCTCTACCTGTCTCTACCTCTCTCTCTACCTCTCTCTCTCTACCTCTCTCTCTCTCACCTCTCTCTCTCTACCTCTCTCTCTCTCTACCTCTATCTACCTTTACCTCTCTCTACCAGGGCTTGAAATTAACTTTTTCCTCAGTGTCCCACGACTGTCCCGAATTCTACTTTGTATTGTCCCGGATATAACCAACAGTGTCCCAAAAATGTTTCGTTGTCGCCACCCCAGCAGAGTATATATAATTTGATTATTTGTTGTCACTTACCATGGACTCTGGTCCACCATGTAAGTTTAAAATACTTATTCCTTTATTAAACATATGAATAGTCTGAGGGTGCCAGTGGCTTTGAAGAATGACACCCTAAACTTGTGACACTATCACAGATAGTGAATATCAACCTAAGGAGAACCATGAACTCTGATCTGTTGCATTAAAGAATTCTGTTTTTTATTTTTCAATTTAATATTTGGATCTACTTGCCGATTAGGTAGACACAAAACTACAACAACTGGAAACATTACTCTCTGATAACACATTTTTCTCATACCAACGTTGATTGGCAAACTCGTCATTCTACAATTCTACAATTACCTTGCGACCCCCTTTCTACTCGGTACCCGATCTGACTGACGTTCTTGACCAAAAAAATACAATAAAACATTGGCTCATGGACAAAAAAAAGTATGATTAGCTGCTAGCTACCATGCCTTATGTTTTTGAAGCTAACGAATCTAGCTAGTCCCCTGACTGAACAAAGAAAATACAAAAATTACAGTACAAACTACACCTCTTAATCTAATCAACTGTTGATTTTAGCAAACATCAAATAAACATTTCGGACGTTTGTAGCTGCTATGCATAATTGTAAGGCACACTTCAGTTGCTAGCGTTAGCTATCGCTGAGCACTGCTAGCTAACAGTCACTGTCACAGGCAACGAACTTGGAGAAGACGATGAATGATGACTTGGGGTGTTTTCGGGAGTCTGCAGTGTTGGAGCTTGCCTTATTTGCTTTAGGGGCTGTTTATTAAGCACCTCAGCATTTAGTTGTTCTCCTTGTCGATTATATGGTCTGTCTATTACATTACTTCTCTGTCTGCACCCACCGCGCGAGTCTGCAGCAACTGACAGTAGAATGGATGAAGTAGAATGCATTCTATGATTTGCCCAATCGTGATTCGTGAGATGTCGCAAATGTAACTCCTTTCTAAAAGTAACGTCTATCTTTACTCATAATTAATGAATTTGCAAATAACGGCTGTTTGGAAGTAAGTTTACTTTTATTTATTTTTCACTGTCCCGGGATTGTCCCAGACAAAATACATTTGTGTCCCAGAAGGATTTTTTATCGTCCCCGGGACATCGGACACCGTTAATTTCGAGCCCTGCTCTCTACCTCTGTCTTTCTCTACCTCTCTCTCTCTCTACCTCTCTCTACCTCTCTGTCTCTCTCTCTGTCTGTCCCTCTGTAGCTCTGTACTCTCTGTCTCTCTCTACCTCTATATCTCTCTCTCTTTCTCTCTTTTACACAGACTTGACCAAGATAGACAAGGTAATACTGCGTTCAAGACTCAAAGACCTCCAGAGGCCATTGTGTGATCCTGAGAACTGTGTCAGTTCCTCTTTCACAATGTGTGTGCACACACACTCACACACACAAGAGTGCAAGGTTGCAGGTTGGACAGTCCTGTGCTGTGTGTCTGTCCTCCAGAAGTACAAACATCTAGTTTTGCTGCTCAGAAAGTATCATCTTTAATATTTGTGTTGATACAGTCATCAATCAGAAGTAGTGAAGCAGAGTTAATCAGGATTGGTCAGGAAGTTCAGGAAGTGCGGGGTGGTGGGACGTGGTCTTGGCCACGCTCGGTGCCTACGTGCTGCAGGGGGAGCGATGCCCTCAACCACCCCCACCGACCCCACCCGACCGCCTTGTGCCAAGCTTAGCACGCCTGCTCGGGGCTTTTAGGGCAATTAGCCCCCACTTCCTGGAGGTGTTCTAGAGGGCCAATCATCATCTTCCGTGGTTTGTTTAGTCTGGATGCTGCTGGGGGGGATTTTCTAATGGGAACCTTTTTGTTGTGATTAATCAGGCCATGCCAGAGGTTGAGTGAGTTTGTGGAGATTCTCTGCTTGACAGAGCCGGTGCAGCTAGCCGTGGGCATGCTAATCCCTCGTCCATAATGCCCCTCTCTCTCTGAGAGAGCCCGGCGACCAGATCAATACCCCATGTGATGTCCGCAGGAACGAGAGGCGGGAGCTACTCTGAGAGGAGTTCAAACCGGTTTTGCTCCATTTCAGAGCTGAGGTGATGAAAGCGGCGACTCTCAGGAGAGGGAGGTAGTGTGTGTGGTGTGTGTGTGTGTGTGTGTGTGTGAGTGTGTGGTGTGTGGTGTGTGTGTGTGTGTGTGTGTGTGTGTGTGTGTGTGTGTGAATGCAGAGATTTCTGATGGTGCCGCAGGGAGTGTTGGATGAGGACAAGACTGACCCCTGCTGGTGATACCACTGAACAAACGTTAGAAAAGTAGGTCAGAGAGAGAGAGAGAGAGAGAGAGAGAGAGGCAGAGAGAGAAAGAGGCAGAGAGAGAGAGACAGAGAGAGAGGCAGAGAGAGAGGCAGAGAGAGAGATAGAGAGAGACAGGGAGAGAGAGGCAGAGAGAGAGAGAGAGAGAGAGAGAGGCAGAGAGAGAGGCAGAGAGAGAGAGAGAGAGAGAGAGACAGGGAATAGAGGCGAGGATAGAGACAGTGAGGATAGAGAGGAGAGAGGAGAAGAGAGAGAGAGACGAGTGAGAGAGATAGAGAGATAGAGAGAGAGAGGCATAGATGAGAGAGAGATAGGGCAAGAGAGAGAGAGGAGAGAGTAGAGAGAGAGAATAGAGCGAGAGATGATAGAGAGAGTGGGCATGCAGAGGACGAGAACAGATGCAACAGCGAGACAGAGATACGGAGAGAGAGAGTAGGATAAGAGATAGAGATCTGAATTCCGGACAACAAGCTGCATAAAAAATGAGCTCCTGAATATCTTTTAAATATGGACCTACAAGTGGGACATTACCATAAAACAACCATTCAATAATTTCCTAAAAGGACTTAAAAGGTGAGGTAACAACACCTAACAACTCGAAAAGAAGAAAAAAAACACACCTTGGATACTTTTTAGCAAACAAACAGTAGCTACAGTAGCTACTGCTACAAACAGCTGTCAACTGTCACTTTACTGACAGCTACCAACATTCCAAGGGAAAGTATTGCTTTTGTGAAGAACAGAATAAGATTATCAGGATTATTGTTGGTAGCTTTGACTATTAGTTAATTATCAAATGTTTGTACCCTGTCAAATATACTTAGTTTAGTTTTAAATGTGCTTATAAGAAGAAACAGGATACGTTGCTAAGCTAATTTTTTAGAGTAAACAATTGATAAACAATTGGTTGCTAACAACAATTGGTTGCCATGGAAATCTACCAGCTAGCACCTAAATGCAGCACTACTCTCACAACACAGAGCAGAGAGGTAGAATACCCTGCCAAATGTAAGAGTGGGACAGCTAGGGAGAAACACAAAGAGAAGACTCTACAAGAAAACCCAGAAATCCTATTCATAGACTATGTTCAGCAAATAGGAGGAAGAAAAAAGAACAACATTTTATTCTTTACTGATTCCATCTACATCTGGAAAGATACTCTGTGCAACAATTACACACATGTATCCAGTGAGGGCATCGGCTCAGGAGGAAGATTAAAGATCTGTAAAGATGAACACCTTGACAAGGATGACCCTCTGCTCACCATCACATACTACACCAAAGGAAAGGTCATGATCCAAGGTAATGAAGCCAACCTGGAGTCCTTTGAAGAGGCATTCCCCCTGTTAAAAGCTGAGGTGGCCACCAAGAAGACAAACATCTCCTCTGACAGTGAAGATGAGAGCCCGGAAGAGAACCCCACCAACTTCTCCATCTCGGCCCCTCCCACACCTGCCAGCTCCACCAACCAGTTCAAGGAGAGTATGGCCCTGCTGGAACTGGATTTTGCTGAGTTCAAAGAGCTGACCCAGGCCAGGCTGTCCAACCTCCCAGACATCAATATACAGCAGCTTAAAGAGGAGCTCCAGCAGCTCAAGAGGGACAACCAGGCCTCTGCAGCTGACTTTACAGGAAGTCTAGAGAAACTCAGACAGGAAAACTGTGTACTCCGTGCTCAATTGACACACTTGGGGGAAGGTGCTGAGAAGAGAGAGAGGAGCTTCATCAGAGAGGTCCAACACCTGACGGACAGGCTCTCGTTGATCCCCACGACAGCAAGTACAGAGACACAGACTCTCCCTGCCAGTGTCCCAAGCCCTTGTCTTGATTCTGTCCCATCCTCACTGGACAGCACCCAGTACGACAGCACCCTGACTCCTGATGCATCGACAAGCTCAGCTGCCAGCGACCAGCCCTGCCCATCCCAGCTCACCTTCACTCCTGAAGAACAAGCCCCACAGGTGGTCCTGCTGGCCGACTCAAATGGCAAATTCTTGGACACAAGCAGGCTTTTTCCGGGTAGAAAGGTACTGTCTAAACGCTGCAGCACCACCGGCCAGGCAATTAAACTACTAAAAAAGGAGACCCTCGGAAGCCCTCAGTGCCTAGTGATCCACACAGGAACAAACGACGTACACAGCCTCCGAAAAGACACCGCTGGAGCAATGAAGAAGATGGCGGAGCAGGCCAGTATGGAGTTCCCTGACACCCGAATTGTGGTCTCTACTCTACTTCCTAGGACAGACACCCCCCCTCATGTCATCCATGATATCAATATGGAGGTCAGAAGAGGATGTTCCACCTTACCTAATGTCCACCTGGCCTTCCACCCAACCATTGGTACCTGGGACCTTTATGACGGACTCCATCTACATAAAGAGAAGGTGGGGATATTTGCAAAGACCCTCAAAGATGCAGCCCTGGGACGCAGCCCCTCCATCACCTCCCCTACTGGGAGCTTCAGAGACCACCCTCCTCCTACCCACCACCACCCTAGACTCATCCCCCCTGCTGCGAGGAGACACAACAATCCAGCCTGGACATCCCACTCTCCACGCACCCACCACCTCACCACTGTGAGGCACAACCAGAGGAGACCACCTTCCCCCCTCCCCAACTTCTGCCCACCAACGCCCTCCACACCCACAGCAGCAGAGCTATGCTGCAGCCCCTTGTCCCCCTCTACATCCACAGCAGCAGAGCTATGCTGCAGCCCCTTGTCCCCCTCTACATCCACAGCAGCAGAGCTATGCTGCAGCCCCTTGTCCCCCTCTACATCCACAGCAGCAGAGCTATGCTGCAGCCCCTTGTCCCCCTCAACATCCACAGCAGCAGAGCTATGCTGCAGCCCCTTGTCCCCCTCTACATCCACAGCAGCAGAGCCATGCTGCAGCCCCTTGTCCCCCTCTACATCCACAGCAGCAGAGCTATGCTGCAGCTGTAGCCCAGGCTGCTGCCAAAGCCCCTTCCCCTGCTACGTCTGAGCTGGGAGACATCAGGGAGATGCTACACACCCTGTGCACCAGGCTTCTATCCAGCTAAGTTGTACTGTACACCGTTAAGAAACATGGAAGTCTGTAGTAGTAGTAATATAAATAGTAGTAACCCATACAGCGGTAATATTTACAAAAAAAGTCCACCTCCATAAATTACATATATTTTATAATACATATATTATATAGTGTTATTATTAGAGAAATTATTGTAGGTGTTTTAATTTTTGTCTCACTATCCAGGTTCATTTTGATTGTTTTCAAATGCGTTCATTTCATATAAGCTGTTGGAATATACAGGGTCTACACTCCTCAACCTTTGAGCTGAAGAGTGGAAACCCTGAATTCATGAACTCTATCAAAGATGTTGATATAATTGTGCTGACAGAAACATGGTGTCAAAATAATCTGCTCACTCACTGTCCCCCAGGATACAATGAAGTCATGGTGCCCTCCCTAAAACGAACTAACATACGCAAGGGCAGAACATCAGGGGGGATCTTGGTGTGGTATAAAGAAAGTCTTTGCCATCATATCTCACCAGTTAAACAGGGTAAATCCTACATCTGGTTAAGGTTAGATCAAACCCTAGGCATCACTGATAGAGATATATATCTATGTGCTATTTATATACCCCCAATAGATTCTCCTTACTTTGAAGAAGACATTTTTGAAACTCTCCATTCTGAAATCACATATTTCCAAACCCAGGGAAACGTGCTCCTAATTGGAGATCTGAATGGACGGACAGGAACCGAACCTGACATAATCGACCCACAGGGCAACAACCATGTGTTTGGTCAGTCCCCCCTTTTTACCACACCTACCA
>CAEFZP010001854.1:0-43778 GCA_903064625.1 Mallotus villosus | reverse complement strand
CTGGGGGTTGCGATTAGTTAAAAACGAGACGACATGAGATGCTAACGTCCAGGAGGGGTTGATGGAGAGCACAGAGGACCGCCTACCTTCAGGGGGCCGGCGTCGAGGGGGCCCCCCACCCCAAGAGGCCTCCAGGGCCCACGTTCACAGATCACGGGCGGACGGCAACGCCTCACCCCCCTCGTTTGTTGGGGGAAACAGAAGGCCCCTACACAGTTTTCATGGACCACCCGAGGCACCACGCCTATCAATCCCCCCCAGATCCACAATGTTGATTTCTTTTTAAGCACTGTGAAATGCAATTGTGCAAGCTATAATGTTGCTCCCACCATTTCAAAATGAACTTTGGTGGGAAGGGGAAAAAACGCCGACAGCAAGAAAGAAAGCAGCAACACCGAACGCAGAACGAACAGCAACGCCAGAAGACAAACGCACCCTACGCACTGTCCAGCAAAGTAAAAGCCGAACAAGAAACGAAACGAAAGACAGCACTAAAAAGACAGACAAAGAAGCAAAGAATGAAAGACAGAAAGCAATACGAGCATGACCGCCCTCCCTCCCTCCCTCATCCTCCACGCCCTCCCCTCCATCCCTCCCTCCCTCCCTCCCTCCTATACTCCCCCCGTTCCTCCTCAAAACCTACCCTCCTCCCCCCGCCCCAATCCGACCAAGACCCTCCCCACTCACTTCCCCCGTCCCCCCTAAAACTCAGCCTCACTCCCTCCCCGACTCCCCCCCTCCCCGCCATCCTAACTCGTAACTAAATCAGCCGTACCACCTATACCCTTCGCCACACAACCCCCGAAGGTACAAGGACGTCCTGGGTTGTTTTCATCCCTTTCGCAGTTCGCTCTTCTCAAGTTACCTGTCCATCCAGCGTGTTCCCAGTAGCGGCGAGGCATGTGTATGGCGCCTGGCTGGGGCGCGGGCGGTTTGCGATGGCTGTTATAGCTATCTTCCTCTCAATGCTTCAGCAGCGTTGAACGGCGTCCGCGCTGGGCCGGTGTCAACATCTGTTACACAGCAAGCTCGGAATCCTCTGGTCGCACCGTTTCAGCCCGGGGTGAAGCGGGGAGGAAGGAGTCCCCCGTCCACTGTGACTCCTCCAGGAGGGATGGGGGGAGGAAGAGAAGGGGGGGGAGGGGGGGAGTGAGAGGAGGGAGGGGAGACGGGAGGAGCGAGGAGAGCGGAGGGGGAGGACTGGGAGGGGGGGAAGAAGGGGAGGGGGGATAAGGGGAGACGAGGCAGACGGGAGGGGGGGAGACGGGGAGGGGGGCAGACCGGGAAGGGGGGAGAAGGGAGGGGGGGAACGGGAGGGAAGGGGGGGGGAGTAAGGGGATGGGGAGACGGGAAGGGGGCTGAAGAGGGGATGGGGGAGATCGGGTAAGGGGGGAGAAGGGGGTAGGGGGAGCGGGGGGGGAAGGGGGGAGAAGGGGATGGGGAGGAGACGGGAGAGGGGGGGAAGGGTTATGGGGAAGACGGGAAGGGGGAGAAGGGGAGGGAGGGGGGCGAGAGAGGGAAGGGGGAGGGGGGGAGGAAGGGGATGGGGAAGACGGAGGGGGAGGGGGGAGAGATAGGGGATGGGAGACGGGTGAGGGGGAGACGGGGAGGGGGGAGACGGGAAAAGGGCGGGAGAAGGGGAGGGGGAGACGGGGAAGGGCGGGGCGACGAGAAGGGGATGGGGAGAAGGGAACGCGGGGAGAGGGAAGACGGGATAGATGGGGAGAGGGAAGGGGGAGGGGGAGGAGAAGGGGGGGGTGAGAAGGGGAGGGGGGAGACGGGAAGGGGGGGGGAGGGGGAGTAAGGGATAGGGGGGGAAGGGGATGGGGAGACGGGAAGAAAAAAACTAAAACGTGGTTGCTCTAGGGGTGGATTGACGGGGAGGGGCCCGGCAGATAGCGCGGTAGGATATCGTGCTACCGGAGGGGGCGACGATTAAGGGGGAAGCTTTTTGAGGGGGGACAAGGGGATGGCGGAGTAGGATCTGCGAGACGGGAAGGGGTGACGAAGCGAGGAGGGGGTGCATCGAACACTTGGTTTCTTCGGGGGGGTATCGATCAGGTGGCAGGGGGATGCATTGCGCGGGGAGGATCTTGGGGTACGGTCTGGATGACTGGGTCAAGCGGCGTTCGTCCGTTACGGTGACGTAGGGGGTGAGGGGGGGAGTCTCTGGGAATGACGGGGCGGTAGGTTGGTGTCCGAGACGCTGGTTAGGAGAGGGGGATCGAGGAGTGGAGGAGAGGGCGGGGGGAGGGGGAGGAGAGAGAGACACAGAGGGAGGGAGACACAAAAAGGGAGGAGACAAACAGAGGGAGGATATACGTTTTTATTGGGAGTTCAGGCTGCTGTCAGTGATACTATACGACACACCTTTGACCAAATTGGAGGCTCCCCACAAAGTTGGTCCCAGCTGATCCATAATATCGCCACTCTCTAGCGCGCACTGCGAGAAGACAGCAGCGCAGCCCCGAAACCATGCAGCGCAGCGAACGACAGATAGAAGACCGACACAATAGCATACAGAACAATCCCGCCATCCTCACTGACATCACTCCCGCCTCGCAACTGCTACCTCCCTCCCTCCCTCCACTACATCCCTCCCTCACCCTCCCTCTGCTCATCTAAGCATGTCTCTAAGGTGCAGCCTCCTCTCCCAGCTGCCCTCGCTTACCATTGAATTATCTCACCAAAGGAAAGAGCTCCTCGTCTCAGGCCTCTGCCATCATGCCTGCTGTGTTGCGGTGGGAGAGATGGATCTTCAGAAGCCCATTTTACAACCCTGCGTCCCACAAGGGAAAGTAACAGCCATCGTAGCCACTCTGGGATCACTCCGGTGTTGTTTTTAGTTGTTTTATTTTATTTCTTTCGTTTTTTTTCTTCTTTCTTCCTGCAGTGTTCACCTCATGCTCGCGATCATTAGGCTGCAATTTGGGCAGAAAATTGCAATTAGGGGGTTTAAAAAATGGGCCTGTGATTTTCTATGCTTGTTATTACTCTGTTGTACAAGCGAGGGACAAGGCGATCTCACTCTGATTATAATTAAGGGAGTAGTAGGACTCGATAAAGTCAGGTAATTATTATAAGAGTCAAAGTGGGTGTGTTTGGCACCCAGTGTTTTTGCAGAAAGTCAAAAGGACCCGCTGTGTGTCAGCCTCTACAGGGCCTCGTTCAGCCTCTACAGGGCCTCGTTCAGCCTCTACAGGGCCTTGTTCAGCCTCGTTCAGCCTCTAAGGGGCCTCGTTCAGCCTCTCCAAGGCCTCGTTCAGCCTCTACAGGGCCTCATTTAGCTTCGCTGACATCACATGCTCTTCGGGGCCTCGTTCAGCCTCTAAGGGGCCTCGTTCAGCCTCTCCAGGGCCTCGTTCAGCCTCTACAGGGCCTCATTGAGCCTCGCTGACATCACATTGCTCTCCCTTGAACCCACATTGGCGCGGTGCACAACAGATACGGTGTGGATTCCTGACCGAGCACACAGACCGTTCAAGTTTCTCCTCGACGGATCTCTTACGGAAGAGAGCGGACTTCAAAGAGAGGCAGGTATCAAACGAAAAGCTCCCGTGTGACGTGAACGCTCTGAGTGGCCTCGACTAGCAGGCTCGTTCAGGTCTGGACCGGGCTGAAGAACGCTCTGAGTGACCTCGACTAGCAGGCTCATTCAGGTCTGGACCGGGCTGAAGAAACGCTCTGAGTGACCTCGACTAGCAGGCTCGTTCAGGTCTGGACCGGGCTGAAGTGACCTCGACTAGCAGGCTCGTTCAGGTCTGGACCGGGCTGAAGTGACCTCGACTAGCAGGGCTCGTTCAGGTCTGGACCGGGGTGAAGTGACCTCGACTAGCAGGCTCGTTCAGGTCTGGACCGGGGGTGAAGTGACCTCGACTAGCAGGCTCGTTCAGGTCTGGGCTGAAGAACACTCTGAGTGGCCTCGACTTGAAATGAAACAGCTGGCTTTTACCAGCATCAGGCTCTCCTCGTGATTATCAATATTACACCCCCCCCTTCCCCCCTGTCTCAGTCCTGCCTAGTCCCTAGACCGATACATGTCCTCTCTGTAGTGACGCATCCCTTCTCAGATCCGGGGCAGGATTATAAGCCTGGCCGGGGAAGAACCGATCTGATTCTCCCCCTCAGCAGCTGCGGGTGAGTGGGTGACTAATTTCTCCTGGGCTTGGACTTTGGGAGTGAGAGGGTGGAAGGGAGAAAATGGAGGATAAAGAGAGGCCGAGAGAGAGAGGCAGGGATCGAGCGAGCGAGAGAGAGAGAGAGAGAAATTAATACAGAAAGTGAGGGAGTGTGAGAGAGATACAGAGAGCGAGAGAGAGAAGGGGGCAGATAGAATGAGAGAGATACAGATAGAGAGATACAGATAGAGAGATACAGAGAGGGAGAGATACAGAGAGAGAGAGATACAGAGAGAGAGAGAGATCCAGGCAGAGAGAGAGAGGAGAGATGATCGAGAGAGAGAGATCCAGGAGAGAGAGATCCAGAGAGAGAGATCCAGAGAGAGAGATCCAGAGAGAGAGATACAGAGAGAGATCCAGAGAGAGAGAGATACAGAGAGAGAGAGAGGATCCAGAAAGAGAGAGATCCAGAGAGAGAGAGATACAGAGACGATCCAGAGAGAGAGATACAGAGAGAGAGATCCAGAGAGAGAGAGATACAGAGAGAGAGATCAGAGAGAGAGATCCAGAGAGAGAGATCCAGAGAGAGAGATCCCGAGGAGAGAGATCCAGAGAGAGAGATACAGAGAGAGAGATACAGAGAGAGAGATCCAGAGAGAGAGAGATCCAGAGAGAGAGAGATACAGAGAGATCCAGAGAGAGAGATACAGAGAGAGAGAGAGAGAGAGAGAGAGATCAGAGAGAGAGAGAGAGAGAGAGAAAGAGAGAGAGAGATCCAGAGCTGTGGCAGCTTAGAAGAGGAGGCCGCCCACATGGCATGGATCTGATATCTCCTCTCATCTTCTCCCAGCCCCCTCTCATCTTCTGTCAGCTCTGTGAGCCCAGCGTGTCGAGCCGGGTGGTAACTACTCTGAGATGTGTGTTTGTGCGTTTTCACGTCTGGTGTTTGTTTCATTTGTGTGCAAGTGTGGTGTGTGTGTGTGTGTGTCAACATAGTGCGTGTGAATTTTGAGCAGTGTTTACTCTGGAGTTGAAGGCAGTGTGGACAAATCACAGGCAACTGTGTGTTCTGAGGAAAAAAACTGTCTGATCCTCGGGTCTTGTGTTTCTGTGCGTGTGTTTTGTCTGTGTCTTTGTGTGTGTGTGTTTCTCTTTGGGTTGTGTGTGTTTATCTGTGTCTTTGTGTGTGTGTGTATGTTTCTCTTTGTGTGTGTGTTTCTCTGTGTCTTTGTGTGTGTGTGTGTGTGTTTCTCTTTGTGTGTGTGTGTGTTTCTCGTGTGTGCGTCCGATCTCAGTTGTCTTCTTTGGATGTCACTGCAGTTTACACACCTGTCTGTCAGCGGGAAGCGTACTTCCCCTCGTTTGTTGACAGTTTGCCGTGACCAGACTCTGCTGTCACGGCAACGCACAACTGCTTCCTCAACATCAGTAAGACTGACTGTCAGTCAGCACAGTCTCTGTCATTTGGGGCTCTGAGTTTGATGCGTTATAGAGTGGCAGCAGTTGCCAATGCCAGAGTCCTCGTGTGTGAGAAGATCTCTCTCGTGATAACATCCAGCTACTATTTAACATCATCAAAACAACGTCCTGATCCATACTTAAGACAAAGCTTAGCCCACTATCTTAGCATAAAGCTTAGCACTCACTTAGCTCAACACATAGTTTAGCACACCAGTATAGCACGCTAGCTTAGCACACTGTGTACTGTAGCACAGTAGGTTAGCACACTTGGGATCACACTAGCTTAGCACACTAACTAACATACTGCCTTAGCACACTGGCTTAGCACACTAGCTTACCACACAAGTATAGCACACTAACTAACATACCGGTACTACCTTAGCACACTGGACTTAGCAAAATCGGAAGCATACTAGCCTTTTCGTCTGTCATCATTTCACACTATTATTAGTTCACCTGTATCCTCTCCTTCTGCTGAAACGGAAGATCTGTCCCTTAACGCCCCAGGGCCTCGTCTAGTCAGATCAGGATTATCGTCATATCTACTTTTATTACATCACAGATATATTGAAAAGCCATGGTCTCTTCCACCACCTCTCCACCACCATAACTCCACGTCTGGTTTTAATTCATTTAAAACTTTTTAAAGAAGGCTCCTACATTATTCATGTTCCCTGGCGCCCCTGGTCTCCCTGGCCACACTTGCAGGAGTGTGTCTGGACGCCCGCGCTGCCAGCCAGCTCATTAATTGATGAGTCTCTCTGTGCCAGCGGGTCTAATGCACTCTCTCTCTGCTTGTTGCCCTGTTCCTTCACCGCCACGTACCACCTCTCGGACAGCAGGACCCTGGTTGGCAGGGCGACGTGCGATGTCATGGTGTCAGTCTGGGGATCGCAAGGGTGTGTTTTCACCCGGGCCACCACGCTGTCTACTGTAAACTCATCCTCCTGCTACCACTCCACTCCCCCCCCACCCCTGCCCTCCCACGCACACCCCCCACCCCTGCCCTCCCACACTCTCCCCCTTTTTTTACTGCTCAGGGCTCAAACTCCATGTCCACGAAGAAGAGGAGGGGTTGAGGAGGAAGAGTATAAGAGGGGTGAAGTGGTGGGGTCGGGAGGGGAGTAGAGGAGTGGTGGGAGGAGTGGTGAGGAGGAGGGGTGAGGGGTGAGGGTGAGGGGTGAGTAAGAGGAGGTGTGAGGAGGAGATATAAAAGGAGGTGTGAGGAGGAGATATAAAAGAGGAGGGTGAGGAGGAAGACTGGCTATGGTCAGACTCCAGGAGGGAGGGCAGTAAGTTGATAAGACAGTTATCTTTTTTCTCCTCTTAGTTTTCCTCCTGTGCTGGTCTGCTCTGTCTCCTTTCTGCTCTCACTGAGCCCGCGCCCTAGATTCCTGACCTCTGTCAGACTGGCGATTGCTGTGGTGGAGGGTGGGAGGGTGGGTGAGTCAGGAGCGGGGTTTTTGGCGCGCGTGGGCCGTTTAGACGCATGGGTTCTGAGTCTCTCCAGGGTTTTTTTTCAATTTAACGGTTGCCGGCTTGTTGAAGGAGAGAGGGTTCTTGGGTCACCAGCTGGTCCTGCTCTCAGCTGCTCCCGCTCCCAAGGGAAATGAAACTGGGAAGTTAGTGCCAAAGGTGACTTCATAGGAAATGTAATAGAAATGGTGCACGGTGGCGGTGAATGACTTTATTTATAGTCTTTTCTTCCCCGTCTGTCAGATTTTAAGCTTCAGTAATACTGCCGGAGCGGATTAACTCCTCTACTTTGTGACAGAGTCCTTGAAAGTTGGAAACGTTTTTCACAGCGTGTCAGGTAAAGAATCTGGCCTTCAATACACGCACACCTCAACATGATGAATTGAAAGGCACTGGGTGTATTGTTATCATCGCTTCTGCTACGGCCAGGATCAGAGCTATGGCTAAAGCAGAACCAGGCCAGGTCTAGGTCTGGGGCTAGGGTTAGGTCTGGGGCTAGGGTTAGGTCTGGGGCTAGGGTTAGTTCTGGGGCTAGGTTAGGTCTGGGGCTAGGGTTAGGTCTGGGGCTAGGGCTAGGGTTATGGCATGTGGTGCTATGTAGTTCAATCAAACTAAACGTGAGAAATAAGTAAAACAATTTCTACAAGTTGGAAATGTACTTCAAATGTACTGCTTCTGTATATTCACATACACAACACACCTGACGATCATATACATTGTAAGTATATTTCGTAATATGTTTTCCGCTTGGCTCTCTGGTCTGTCACCAGAGCTCCAGTTTTTAATTCCTCATCAGTGATTTAGCAGATTGATATGAAGCGGGCAGAGTGGCTGGGTTCTAATTCTGTGACCACCAGAACAGAGGATGGTCTAATGGAGTAGTCATCTTCATGCAGAGATAAACAGCTCATATAATCTATGCACACACCCCAAGCATTAATTCTGATGAGGATCCATCCAAGGAGTGTTTTAAAATGTTTTATCGTGGGGAAATGAGACTTTGGAGAAGCAGAATGAGTGTGGTGGGGGGGGTGGCGGGGTGGCGTGTTGGGACGGTATGCAGAGGGTGGGTTGTCTGTTCATAAGGGGGTGTGAAGTGGGTTTGGGGATGAATGCGGTGGGGAGGGGCGGGGGGAGGGTGTCTAGGGGAGTAGTTGCGGCGGGGGGGGTTGGCAGCAGGGGGCGTTTGGATTCAAGGAGGGGGTAGTTGGGCAGTGGGAGAACGGCCTGGGGTTGGGGAGGGACGCAAGGGTGCGCGGTGGAAAAGGAAGGGGAGGACAAGTTGCCTGCTCTGTTCCGTGGGAGGGAAGGGGGAAATGTGTGGGAAGGGGGCTGGGGGAGACAGGGGGGACGGTGGTGTTGGTGAGATGTAGAGACTTGGGTGGGAGCCAGCCTGGTTTGACTTGGTACGAATGAGACAATTGAGAAGTTTTATTTGTCCGTAATAGGGAATAAAACACAAGAAGAAAGGAGGTGAGGGGAGGTCGATCGAATGGAGGAAAGGCGAGAAAGAGAGATACGAAAGAGAAGAGTAAAGTAGAAAGAGAAAGAGGAAGAGAAAGAGAAAGGAGGATAAGTAGAAAGAGAACTCTACCTCTCCGTGCTATCAGTGTGAATCTAGCATATCTACTGGTATCTACTATATGTTATCTCTATCTATCCTGCCTCGACTGGATAGGGCCTTTTACTGGATGCCTGAACCCTGCCCTGCCCTGTCTATTCTCTATTATATGTATTCATATTTCTCTTTCTGTCTTTCTTTATCTCTGCCTCTCTCTCATCCCCGTCTTAACTTCTCTCTACCTTTATTTTGCTCCACCTTTTTTATCTCTCCATTTTATTTATTTCTCGGTCTCTTTCTTTTCATCTATTTCTCTATCCTCTGCCTTCCTCTCTCCATATCTCTCCACCCCGCCCGCCCCTCTCTCTTTCTACATGCCTCTGCCTTCCTCTCTCTATATCTCTCCACCTCGCCCACCCCTCTCTCTTCTATATGCCTCTGCCTTCCTCTCTCTCAATCTCTCCACCTCGCCCGCCCCTCTCTCTTTCTATATGCCTCTGCCTTCCTCTCTCTATATCTCTCCACCTCGCCCGCTCCTCTCTCTTTCTACATGCCTCTGCCTTCCTCTCTCGATATCTACCCGTCCGCCCGCCCGCCCCTCTCTCTTCTACATGCCTCTGCCTTCCTCTCTCCATATCTCTCCACCCCGCCCGCCCCTCTCTCTTTCTATTTCTCAGACCGCAGGCATTTCACACTGCTGGCTACTGTATATACTGACGAAATACTTATAAAACAGGGTGAGATCTGATGGGACTGGCAGTCTAATAAACGTGGTGTTTGTAACGTGTGCAGAACCATAGGGGCCAGCATACTGCAGTGATGGGGTTTCTCATGCCATGCTTCTATATCCCTCAGTAGTTTATTGTGTAACCGTGTGTTGCATCAGCTGTTGCATTCTCCTAGATGTACACTCAGCTTTCTGTGTCCCCACTGCTACAGCATTACTTACCATACAGTCGCCAACTGTGTGTGTGTGCCTGCTCTAACGTGTGTGTGTGTGTGTGTGTGTGCGTGCTCTAACGTTTGTGTGTGTGTGCCTGCTCTAACGTGTGTGGGTGTGTGTGCGCTGCTCTAACATGTGTGTGTGTGTGTGGCCTGCTCTAACATGTGTGTGGTGTGTGTGTTTGTGTGTGTATAGGTGTGTGCCTGTTCTAATGTGTGTATGCCTGTTCTAACGTTGTGTGTGTGTGCCTGTTCTAGCAGGTCAAAGTGTGTGTGTGCTGAAGTGTGCGTATTGTGTGTGCGAGAGATGTGACTCTATTTACTCGTCAGTGTAGTGTGTGTTGTGACTGGAGTTTGGGGTTAAGGTGTGTGGTGTGTTTGTATGACTGTAGTCTTGGTAGGGTGTGTGGTAGTTTGAGATAGGATGTGTGTGTGTGTAGTTTGGGTTAGGATGTGTGTGTGTGTAGTTTGGGGCTCATTAGATGGGCTGGTGGAGCCTCAGAAGGCTTGGCGGGATTCAGAGCTCAGACACCCAATTCATCACTCTGAAACCTGGAAGACAGCTGATTAAATAACCTCTTCAAAACCTTCCGGGACACCTCTGGCACTACAGTCCTGCCCAGACCAGACCAGACCAGACTAGACCAGTCCAGACCAGCCCCGACCAGCCCCGACCAGCCCAGACTAGACTAGACTAGACCAGCCCCGACCAGCCCAGCCCAGACTAGACCAGCCCAGACCAGACCAGCCCCGACCAGCCCAGACCAGCCCAGACCAGCCAGACTAGACCAGCCCAGACCAGACCAGACTAGACCAGCCCAGACCAGACTAGACCAGCCCCGACCAGACCAGCCCAGACCAGACCATCCCACACCCACATGTCCAGGTTAGACCCACTCCCAGTCCCAGTCAGCTGCCCCCCCCCCTCCCATGCCAGAGATCTTAGTTGAGGTGAACCCACTGTTATTGGCCGTATTATTATTATGTTTATCTTCCTAAAGTGCAGAAGTTTTCACATTGTTCACATTGAAACTATGGTCCACGATTAACTCGGACAGACACTACAGAATGTTTCCATGTGTGATAGCAACCTCATATCTCCAAAAACAATGAAATTGAAGGGAAAGATAATCTTAGCGCTCGAGGTAAAATAATGATTTGCACAAACCGCTTGTCTTAAACCGATACCAGAGTTATTTATAAAAGGTTTAGATGATTTATTACGGGTTCAGATGGGAAAACAGGACCTAAGAATTCCAATATTCTGTACCTGAACTGAACAGATAAAAGTGGGGTTCATGAAGTTTCTCTGCTCCTCCACCTCTCTGCTCCTCCACCTCTCTGTGCTCCTCCACCTCTCTGCTCCTCCACCTCTCTGCTCCTCCACCTCTCTGCTCCTCCACCTCTCTGTGCTCCTCCACCTCTCTGTGCTCCTCCACCTCTCTCTGCTCCTCCACCTCTCTCTGCTCCTCCACCTCTCTGCTCCTCCACCTCTCTGTGCTCCTCCACCTCTCTCTGCTCCTCCACCTCTCTCTGCTCCTCCACCTCTCTCTGCTCCTCCACCTCTCTGCTCCTCCACCTCTCTGTGCTCCTCCACCTCCCTCTGCTCCTCCACCTCTCTCTGCTCCTCCACCTCCCTGCTCCTCCACCTCCCTGCTCCTCCACCTCTCTGCTCCTCCACCTCTCTGCTCCTCCACCTCTCTGTGCTCCTCCACCTCTCTCTGCTCCTCCACCTCCCTCTGCTCCTCCACCTCTCTCTGCTCCTCCACCTCTCTGCTCCTCCACCTCCCTCTGCTCCTCCACCTCTCTCTGCTCCTCCACCTCTCTGCTCTCCACCTCCCTCTGCTCCTCCACCTCCCTCTGCTCCTCCACCTCTCTCTGCTCCTCCACCTCTCTGCTCCTCCACCTCCCTCTGCTCCTCCACCTCTCTGTGCTCCTCCACCTCTCTCTGCTCCTCCACCTCTCTCTGCCTCCTCCACCTCTCTGCTCCTCCACCTCCCTCTGCTCCTCCACCTCTCTCTGCTCCTCCACCTCTCTCTGCTCCTCCACCTCTCTCTGCTCCTCCACCTCTCTCTGCTCCTCCACCTCTCTCTGCTCCTCCACCTCTCTCTGCTCCTCCACCTCCCTCTGCTCCTCCCACCTCTCTCTGCTCCTCCACCTCTCTCTGCTCCTCCACCTCCCTGCTCCTCCACCTCTTGCTCCTCCACCTCTCTGCTCCTCCACCTCTCTGTGCTCCTCCACCTCCCTGCTCCTCCACCTCTCTGCTCCTCCACCTCTCTGCTCCTCCACCTCTCTCTGCTCCTCCACCTCTCTGGACGGAGGCCATGAAGGCAGCAGATGTCTGTGTGTAAATGGCCTGCTCCTCCACCTCTCTCTGCTTCTCCGCTGGGGTGCAGGTGGCCCGAGTGTGATGGATCATAGATGTCAGATCCCGGCTCTGCTTGGTACGATCTGGACCGGGAGAAGAGAGTGTGTGTGTGTGTGAGAGAGTGTGTGTGTGAGTGTGTGTTGGGGGGTGTGTGTGTTGGGGTGTGTGTGTGTGTGTGTGTGTGTGTGTTGGGGTATGTGGTGGTGTGTGTGGGTGTGGGGTAGTGTGTGTGAGTGTGTGTTGGGGTGTGTGTGTGAGAGAGTGTGAGTGTGTGTGAGTGTGTGTGTGTGTGCGAGAGTGTGTGTGTGAGTGTGTGTGAGAGAGTGTGTGTGTGTGTTGGGGTGTGTGTGTGTGTGTGTGGTGTGAGAGAGTGTGTGTTGGGGTGTGTGTGTGTGTGGAGTGGTGTGTGTGTGTGTGTGTGTGGTGTGTGTGTGTGTGTGTGTGTGTTGGGGTGTGTGTGTGTGTGAGTGTGTGTGTTGGGGTGTGTGTGTGTGTGTGTGTGAGAGAGAGTGTGTGTGTGAGTGTGTGTTGGGGTATGTCATTGATCATGCTTCCGTTTCTCCATGTCTGGAAGACTCCGGGGAGCAGGAAGGAGATTTACCCTAAAACCCTCTGGTATCACTGGGCTTGATCTCCTACGGTTACATTTGACATTTTATTCATCGAGCATCATCCATAGGGAGGCACAGACGGCATCCATAGGGAGGCACAGACCGTACAGTAGAGCATCATCCATAGGGAGACACAGATGGTACAGTAGAGCATTATCCATAGGGAGGCACAGGCGGTACAGTAGAGCGTCATCCATAGGGAGGCACAGACGGTACAGTAGAGCATCATCCATAGGGAGGCACAGACGGCATCCATAGGGAGGCACAGACGGTACAGTAGAGCATCATCCATAGGGAGGCACAGACGGTACAGTAGAGCATCATCCATAGGGAGGCACAGACGGTACAGTAGAGCATCATCCATAGGGAGGCACAGACGGTACAGTAGAGCATCATCCATAGGGATGCACAGACGGTACAGTAGAGCATCATCCATAGGGAGGCACAGACGGTACAGTAGAGCATCATCCATAGGGAGGCACAGGCGGTACAGTAGAAAGCGCAGCAGAAGTTCGAGGATCTGAAGATCATTCTGCCTTTAACTCCCCTCGTCGAGGTCACCAGGCTTGATATGGATGCTTGATTAGCATGGTCACATGTCCACGTATGTTTATACCAGCTCATGTTGGTGTACAATCTGACTTCCGTTTGAACGAAGGTCTTCAAATCTACAAGTTTGCAGCTGAGCTCCGCATCGCTCGGTTTGGTGTCATACGCCGCCACCTCGTTGGGCCGGGGCTGCGAGAAAGAGAAACTGGAGTGATTATAATTATAATGCATGTGATTTTATAATGATGTATGCAGTCCTAAGGGTCTGTTCCCTTTGGCTCCCTCCCTCCCTCCCTCTCCCCCTCCCTCCCTCCTAAGCTGCTGTTCATTTCGAGGGAGAAAAAGGGCGTCGCAACAAGCCCACAGCAAACAGGACTAAAAAGAATGAGTCAGTCCCACTGTTTGAGCTGGGCTGCTCTTTGCCTCACCCCCAGGAATAGCTCTCTAAATACACACAGGCTGACTGACTGCGCAATCCCAGCTCTGCGGTGATTTTCCTGTTTATTAAATATCCAAAGGCCTATTGATCCGGCTGTGGCCGTCCTGCGTTCAGGACTGTCTGTTGGAAGGCTTTCACTTTTGTTTGTGTGCGTCTGTAAATGAAAGATTGGAGATGGAGGGGTGAGTGAAGGAGGATGTAAGAGAGGTTATTATTAGTCTGAGGGTCTGTCGTCCATCTTCAACCCCAACGACGTTTCCAACGATCTGACGGATCTTGTGTTGTTTCTCTCTGTTTTCATTGCAGTCCTAGTTGAAGTTATAGTTTAAGACCTTGTTTTAATGAGTGATTATCAAATGTTTACCGTTTCCAAACAGCATAAAACTCCATGTGATTATGGTAGCTAATGATACTTTGTTTAAAAGGATGCGAAAATAGACTCTAATGAGCTCATTGCTAGAGGTGAGGTCCTCTAACTCTCCAATCAGGGCTACCCAGAGAATCAGCTGGAATTTGGGCTAATTGACCCCCCGCTGTGCCCCCCCCCCTCTCTCTCTGTCGCACTTGCTCTCTACATTTTCTCTCTTTCTAATCTGTCACCCTCTCTCTCCCTCTATCTCTCTGAATTCTGTCTTCTTCTCTCCCTCCCTCTGTTCTTCATTCTCTGTATCTCCTTTCTCTTCTCTCTCCGTCCTCCACTCCCCCTGTTGGTCGTCCTCAATACTGTTTTGGGCCGTCTACAGTGAGGTGCTGAGATACTGGCTGTACTAGTTATGTGCTAGTTCTGTACTAGTTCTGTACTGTACTGGTGCAAGACTCTGCTGTCAGTGGTTAAACAGCTCCTCTTCAGGTTCCACACTAGTTGTCGCTAGTTGTCGCTAGTTGTCGCTAGGCTACAGAGCACCCAGGAACAGAGAAACACGAAGCTGGGTCATGTGGTTGGGTCACTCTGGGTCACTCTGTGCTTTGTCTCTAACCACAGAAATACTGTTCGAACTATGAACACTCTACACACGCTTGTGATCGTGGTTTTTACAGCTGTACTTTCTACAGTTTATGCACGTCCCCCTGCCCCCTGCTAGCTTGATACCACTTCACATTGGCTACAGCAGGAACCAAAGCCAAGAGGCAATCACACTCAGTTGCTGAGAATTAATTGTTCTACAAACATCAAGTATGGCCATAAAGGAGCTTCAAGAACTCCCCTGATTAACTGATGACACAATGAGCTTCAGAAGGACTCCATCTGGCTTCATGGTCAGGGTGATGCCAGGCGATGGGCCCAGGTGAGTTAACCTCCAGTAGGGCAGGTGAGGGGCCAGGTGAGTTAACCTCCAGTAGGGCAGGTGAGGGGCCAGGTGAGTTAACCACCAGTAGGGCAGGTGAGGGGCCAGGTGAGTTAACCTCCAGTAGGGCAGGTGAGGGGCCAGGTGAGTTAACCTCCAGTAGGGCAGGTGAGGGGCCAGGTGAGTTAACCTCCAGTAGGGCAGGTGAGGGGCCAGGTGAGTTAACCTCCAGTAGGGCAGGTGAGGGGCCAGGTGAGTTACCTCCAGTAGGGCAGGTGAGGGGCCAGGTGAGTTAACCTCCAGTAGGGCAGGTGAGGGGCCAGGTGAGTTAACCTCCAGTAGGGCAGGTGAGGGGCCAGGTGAGTTAACCTCCAGTAGGGCAGGTGAGGGGCCAGGTGAGTTAACCTCCAGTAGGGCAGGTGAGGGGCCAGGTGAGTTAACCTCCAGTAGGGCAGGTGAGGGGCCAGGTGAGTTAACCACCAGTAGGGCAGGTGAGGGGCCAGAGGTCATGCCGTCGCCATGGGAACTGTATGATATGATTGCTTTGAAGTTCTGAATATAGAGAGAAGTGTGTGTGATGTGGGGGTGTGTGGTGTGTGTGTGTGTGTGTGTGTGTGAAACGACTGCTTTTCCTGTTATTTAGAACTATTAGAGAAGGAGAGAGCTGTTCTCATGTCTGATGGATATCCACAGCATCTGAAGAGGTTTCAGATCCTCCGGCGGAACGCAGATCAAACTGCACCTTCTCCCGAACCTGGTCCGACTCCTCCGAGATGCCTCAGACTCAGACTCGAGTCAGAACAATCCCAGAACGTACCTGGTCTCCCTCTGTAGTATCTCGTCAAAGATTTGGTTGTTTTTTGACATCATTTTGTCTTATCTTCCTTTTGTATCAGCACTGAACACGGCGTGGTGGCGGACTCAATTTTCGTCAGTTCTTTTGTTTCTGTGGTGAAAATGTGTGTGTAGTTGGGTGTGTGTGTGGATGGGTGTGTGTGTGTGGGAGTGGTTGTACTGAATAGCCTGAGGTAATTAGAAACGCAGTGTACGAGCTGGGGAGGTGGGAAGGGGAGAAACTGATGAAACTGAAAAAATGATGACAGATGAAAACAAGAGGAGGAGGATAAGATGGGGTCTCTTGGCTGCTCTGGAGAGACTGTCTGGTAGAGAGACATGGAGAGACTGTCTGGTAGAGAGACATGGAGAGACTGTCTGTAGAGAGACATGGAGAGACTAGAAAGGATGTGGAGAGACTGTCTGGTAGAGAGACATGGAGAGACTAGAAAGGATGTGGAGAGACTGTCTGGTAGAGAGACACGGAGAGACTAGAAGGATGTGGAGAGACTGTCTGGTAGAGAGACACGGAGAGACTAGAAGGATGTGGAGAGACTGTCTGGTAGAGAGACATGGAGAGACTAGAAGGATGTGGAGAGACTGTCTGGTAGAGAGACATGGAGAGACTAGAAGGATGTGGAGAGACTGTCTGGTAGAGAGACATGGAGAGACTAGAAGGATGTGGAGAGACTGTCTGGTAGAGAGACATGGAGAGACTAGAAGGATGTGTAGAGACTGTCTGGTAGAGAGACACGGAGAGACTAGAAGGATGTGGAGAGACAGTCTGGTAGAGAGACATGGAGAGACTAGAAGGATGTGGAGAGACTGTCTGGTAGAGAGACATGGAGAGACTAGAAGGATGTGGAGAGACTGTCTGGTAGAGAGACACGGAGAGACTAGAAGGATGTGGAGAGACTGTCTGGTAGAGAGACATGGAGAGACTAGAAGGATGTGGAGAGACTGTCTGGTAGAGAGACATGGAGAGACTAGAAGGATGTGGAGAGACTGTCTGGTAGAGAGACATGGAGAGACTAGAACAGGGGTAGGCACCCCTGGTCCTAGAGAGCCACTGTCCTGCATGTTTTAGATGTTTCCCTGCTCCAGCACACCTGGTTCAAATGAATGGGTTGTTATCAAGCTCTGTGGAAGCCGGGTAATGACCATTCATTTGAATCAGGTGTGCTGGAGCAGGGAAACATCTAAAACATGCAGACAGCGGCTCTCTAGGACCAGGGTTGCCTACCCCCGACTAGAAGGATGTGGAGAGACAGTCTGGTAGAGAGACATGGAGAGACTAGAAAGGCGTGGAGAGGCTGTATGGTAGAGAACATTGAGAGACTAGAAGGATGTGGAGAGACTGTCTGGTAGAGAGACTAGAGTTACTGTCTGGTAGAGAGACATGGAGAGACTAGAAAGGCGTGGAGAGGCTGTCTGGTAGACATGGTGAGACTGTAAAAATCATTAAGCAGCTCTGCCTTCAAGAATCGTCCTTCTCACTGTCTGCTGTTCTCACGCTATACGTTTGGTGTGATAGAAGTCGTTCTTGTCTCAGTCAACTGTGTGGTGTGTGTGTGTGTGTGTGTGTGTGCGCGCGCGCGCGCGCGTGCGTGCGTGCGTGCGTGCGCGTGTGTGTGATTGGACGTGTCGCTGTCATCACAACCCATCACATGCCTTCGGCTCAACACGTTATGGCTCCAGCCTCATTTGAGTCAGTGCGTGTGATTGGTTGTGGGTGATTGACACTGAACCACTCCACTCCCCAGTATCTGCGTTCCCCCCAGAAACCATGCTGTATACCACATGCATCACTCGCCTCACCTCACCCCCCTTCGTCCTCACACCCCCTCACCTCACCCCCCTCGCCTCAACCCCTCTCTCCTCACTCTCCTCTCCTCCCTCACCCCCCTCACCTCACCCTCTCTCCTCACTCCCCTCTCCTCACTCCCCTCTCCTCACTATCCCCTCCCTCACTCTCCTCACCCCCCTCACCCCTCTCACCCTCCCTCACTCACGCCCCTCATCCTCACTCCTCCCTCTCCTCACTCGCAATCCCCTACTCCTCCCTCACCCTCTCCTCCCCCACCCTCACCGCTCACCTCACCGCCCCTCTCCTCACCCCTCTCACCTCACTCTCCTCACCCCCCTCGCCTCACTCCCCTCTCGCACCCCCCTCTCTTCACCACCCCACACGCGCTCTCTCACTCACTCACCCGCTCCTCACGCCCCCTCTCCCGCACGCACCCCCTCGCCGCACCCCCCTCCCGCACCCCCCAGCACCCCTCTCGCCCACGCCTCTCTCTCTCCTCACCCCCCTCACCCCGCGCGCCTCACGCCCTCTCGCCGCATCGTCCCCGGCGCCTCACCCCCCTCAGCCCACCCCCTCACCCCTCTCTCCTCACTCCCCTCTCTCCTCACCCCCCTCTCCTCACCCCCCTCTCCTCTCACTCCCCTCTCCTCACTCCCCTCTCCTCACTCACTTCACCCCTCGCCTCACCCCCCATAACTGGGGACATGTGGAGGAGGGTGTACTTGACATTGTAGAGGAGGGGTAAAATGATGATAAACTGGCCCTCCGGTCTGTGTGTTCAGTGACATTACCAAGTATTAATCCAGCAGACACATTTAAGTCATTTTGACATTTGAACCTGCAACCTTTTGTCAGTCAAAAATACTCTAACCACTGAGCTCCACCCCTCCCCAGACAGCCAGTAGGGGGGGTTAGTCTGCTGGCTACACCCTGTGTATGCGTGTCCTTGGAGGGCGGGGGGCGGGGGGGGGCGGGGGGGGGTCTACCTACAGAAGGCTGTTCGGAACATCTGTTGATAGATTTGTTCAACAACATGACTCAGTCTTCGGTGACAACACACCCTAGTAACACAATCTTTAATTTAATTACACCATGCACGATTACAGTGTTGATACATACTACATCTCGTTAATCTTATTCTCCTCCTGACTATGGGCCTGGTACCTTGATCAAAGACTCTGATGAACATGAGACCACACAAGTGAAAACAAAACAATGAAAGAAACCTATTACAAGTTGTGTCAGTCAGTAAGTGAATAGATGTGTAGTCAAGAGTGTGAGATGCTGAAAGATCTGGAGACTAAAATAATTTTAGGGAGTGTGTGTATGAGGGTGTTGGGAAGGTTGTGTGTGTGTTATTGAGAGTGTGAGGGGTGTATGATACATTGTCAGGATGTGTGTGTGTGTGTGTGAGGGTGAGGGTGGTAGGGAGTGTGATGGTGTGTGTGCGTGTGTATGTGAAAAGGGCATTGAGGGTGTACATCTGTGTGTGTGTGTGTGTGTGTGTGTGTGAGGGTGAGGGTGGTAGGGAGTGTGAGGGTGTGTGTATCAGTGTGTGTGTATCAGTGTGTGTGTGTGTGTGTGTGTGTATGTGAAAAGGGCATTGAGGGTGTACATCTGTGTGTGTGTGAGGGTGGTAGGGAGTGTGAGGGTGTGTGCATCTGTGTGTGTGTGTGTGTGTGAAACTGCGTTGAGGATGTGTCCATCCGTGTGGTATATGACACTTCTCGCCGCGGAAGCACAATCTAACATGACAGAGCTGAGCTCAGTTCAATATGACAAGGCTCTCAGCTTGCAGTGTGATGTCCGACCGAGATTGGCTGTAAGCCCCCCCCTCGCTCCCCCCCCTCGCTCCCCCCCCTCGCCCGCCCCCCCCACACGCTCCTGCGAGAGGGCTTACCAGACGTGCATGGAGTCTCCAATCGACCGCCGTTGCATTATGTAGCAGATCATCTTGGAAGGTGTGGAGGGTTTTCAGACAGAATTCCTAAGCCCTTAAGCCCTGTCAGTATTTACATACAGAGCCTCTTCAGCCAGAGGGAGTCTATTGTTTAGCATTTTATTTTGTAGACAAAAAAAGGATGCCACTTTTTCTTCTTCTTCTTCTCCATAGCAGAGGTTGGGTGTTTAAATACGTGTTTTTTGTGTTTTCTCAAGGTTGAGTGTGCATGCTGACAGGTGGGTTCTGCTGTGTCCTTGGTCATCAATCTGTTAGTGAGAATCCTTGTTGGTATGTTGGTGTGTTGATGGTTGTGTTGGTGTGTGATGGTTGTGTTGGGTGTGTCGATGCTTGTGTTTGTGTTGATGGTTGTGTTTGTGTGTTGATGGTTGTGTGGGCGTGTTGATGCTTGTGTTGGGTGTGTTGATGCTTGTGTTGGTGTGTTGATGGCTGTGTTGGGTGTTGATGCTTGTGTTTGTGTGTGTGATGGTTGTGTTTGGCGTGTTGATGCGTGTGTTGGGTGTGTTGATGCTTGTGTTGATGGTTGTGTTGGTGTGTTGATGGTTGTGTTGGTGTGTTGATGCTGTGTTGGTGTGTTGATGCTTGTGTTGATGGTTGTGTTTGTGTGTTTGATGCTTGTGTTGATGCTTGTGTTGGTGGTTAATGCTTGTGTTGGTGTGTTGATGCTTGTGTTGGTGTGGTTGATGCTTGTGTTGGTGTGTTGATGCTGTGTTGTGTTGATGGTTGTGTTTGTGTGTTGATGGTTGTGTTGTGGTGTTGTTGATGGTTGTGTTTGATGGTGATGCATTGTGTTGGTGTGTTGATGCTTGTGTGTGTGTGTGTGTTGATGCTTGTGTTGGTGTGTTGATGGTTGTGTTGGTGTGTTGATGGTTGTGTTGGGTGTGTTGATGCTTGTGTTTGTGTTGATGGTTGTGTTGGTTGTGTTGATGGTTGTGTTGGTGTGTTGATGGTTGTGTTGGTGTGTTGATGCTTGTGTGTTGGTTGTGTTGGTGCTTGTGTTGGTGTGTGATGCTTGTGTTGGTGTGTTTTGAGGCTCGCTGTGAAGTTGGGAACAAAGCACAGACACAGAAAAACACTTTGATGAAAGAAGGATAAAAACATGAGGTAGGGTTGGGTACCTGCCCTGAAACAAGCTCCCTACAGCAAAACTGGGTTAACTTACCTGGTTAGGTTGCATAACCTGCTTTCTAGAAAACCCCCCCTGGACAGAGGAACATATTGTCTCTGATAATATTGTGCCTTTAGAAAACACACACCAGATAGCAGCCTGTCAGTCACAGGTCTGATGAGAGACATGGAAAAGCACAGTCCTCATGGGAAGTTATTAGAGATCACAACGTCTGCAGCGTGAATCCTGTGATTCCTGTCCAATCGGGGCGTGGCGTTCTGTCATCCACTGAGGGATGGCCCTCCTATGGCTGATGCCTCTGGGCTGATATCGTAAAACGACGCCGCGGCGACCCGTCCGTTTCCGAGGCAACGAGGCGGAGACCTCCGTGTATCTCCATAGTAACGAGATAACCGTTAGCGACCCTCCCGTTAAAACATGTTCCTTTGAGTTCTGTTTTCTGCCAAACGATGTTGTTTTGGTCATGGAACAGTGTGCTGTGTGCTGCTCCTGTGTTGGACAGAGGACGATGAGTCCTCCTGTGTTGGACAGAATGGACGATGAAGTCCTCCTGTGTTGGACAGAGGACGATGAAGTCCTCCTGTGTTGGACAGATGGACGATCGAAGTCCTCCTGTGTTGGACAGAGGACGATGAAGTCCTCCTGTGTTGGACAGAGGACGATGAAGGCCTCCTGTGTTGGACAGATGGACGATGAAGTCCTCCTGTGTTGGACAGAGGACGATGAAGTCCTCCTGTGTTGGACAGATGGACGATGAGTCCTCCTGTGTTGGACAGAGGACGATGTGTCCTCCTGTGTTGGACATATGGACGATGAAGTCCTCCTGTGTTGGACGAGGACGATGAAGTCCTCCTGTGTTGGACAGAGGACGATGAAGTCCTCCTGTGTTTCCTGACCTGACCAGGCTTGACCTGTAGTTGTCTCGTTGCTGTACCAGGCTTGACCTGTAGGTTGTCTCGTTGCTGTACTCCACGATGCCAGAGCAGACATCCTAGACGGCTTCCCAGAGGCCTCGCAAACACAGATCAACTGGACAGCGGTAGTTCTCTGTAGCCTAAATAATTCACGCCCCAAATAACCTTGTTTTTCTGTGCGATGATGTGGTCAATAGAGGGCACAGACCAGGACAAGTAATCAATTAGAGTTGCTAGACTTTTATGTACATGTCTGTCTCAGCTCCCTGCCCTGGCCTCATTCATCCAACCCTCTCTCTCTCTCTCTCTCTCTCTCTCTCTCTCATCCACCCTCTTCTCTCTCATCCAGCCCTCTCTCTCTCTCATCCAACCCTCTCTCTCTCCATCCAACCCTCCTCTCTCTCATCCACCCTCTCATCTCTCTCTCTCTCTCCAACCCTCTCTCTCTCTCTCCTCTCTCTCTCCTCCACCCTCTCTCTCTCTCTTCTCCACCCTCCAATCACACCCTCTCTCTCTCCCTCTCCTCACATCCCTCTCATGTCATCAACCCTCCTCTCTCTCTCTCTCTCTCTCTCATCCAACCCTCTCTCTCTCTCTCATCCCAACCCTCTCTCCTCTCTCTCTCCCTCGTCTCTCATCCAACCATCTCACTCACCCAACCTTCTCTCTCTCTCATCCAACCCTCTCTCTCTCTCCAACCCTCTCTCTCATCACCCTCTCTCTCTCACTCACACCCTCTCTCTCTCTCACTTCCACCCTCTCTCTCCTCGGTCCACCCTCTCTCTCATCAACCCTCTCTCTCTCGTCCAACCCTCACTCTCATCCAACCCTCTCTCTCTCATCAACCCTCTCTCTCTCTCTCTCCTCTCTCTCTCTCTCCATACCAACCCTCTCTCTCTCATCCAGCCCTCTCTCTCTCTCATCCAACCCTCTCTCTCTGCTCATCACCCTCTTCTCTCTCATCCACCCTCTCTCTCTCTCCCCTCTCTCTCATCCAACCCTCTCTCTCTCTCCTCATCCAACCCTCTCTCTCCTCTCTCTCATCCAACCCTCTTCTCTCTTCTCCCTCTCTCTCATCCAACCTCTCATTCATCCAACCCTCTCTCTGCTCTCTCTCTCTCTCTCTCTCTCTCATACCAACCCTCTCTCTCTCTCTCTCATCCACCTCTCCTCATCCAACCTCTCTCTCTCCTCCCTCTCTCTCATCCAACCAGCTCACTCACCCAACCCTCTCTCTCTCTCATCCAACCCTCTCTCTCTCATCCAACCCTCTCTCTCTCATCCAACCCCTCTCTCTCTCATCCAACCCTCTCTCTCTCGTCCACCCTCTCGCTCATCCAACCCTCTCTCTCTCGTCCCACCCTCTCTCTCATCCAACCCTCTTCTCTC
Organism: Mallotus villosus; assembly: GCA_903064625.1. NCBI lineage: Eukaryota > Metazoa > Chordata > Actinopteri > Osmeriformes > Salangidae > Mallotus > Mallotus villosus. Next base: position 20,934 of record CAEFZP010001854.1, on the reverse strand, counting down.
TCATCCAACCCTCGCCTCTGATTTCTAACCCTCTCTCTCATCCACCCTCTCTCATCCAACCCTCTCTCATCCAACCCTCTCTCTCCTCCCTCTCTCTCATCCAACCATCTCACTCACCCACCCTCTCTCGTCTCTCATCCACCCTCTCTCTCTCATCCAACCCTCTCTCTCTCATCCAACCTCTCTCTCTCATCCACCCTCTCTCTCTCTCATCCAACCCTCGCTCTCATCCAACCCCTCTCTCTCTCATCCAACCTCTCTCTCTGATTCCAACCCTCTCTCTCATCCACCCTCTCTCATCCAACCCCTCTCATCATCCAACCCTCCTCTCTCTCTCTCTCTCTCTCTCTCATCCAACCCTCTCTCTCCTCTCATCCAACCCCTCTCATCTCTCTCCCTCTCTCTCATCCAACCATCTCACTCACCCAACCCTCTCTCTCTCTCATCCAACCCTCTCTCCTCTCATCCAACCCTCTCGCTCTCCATCCAACCCTCTCTCTCTCTCATCCACCCTCTCTCTCTCGTCCACCCTCTCTCTCATCCAACCCTCTCTCTCTCGTCCAACCCTCTCTCTCATCCAACCCTCTCTCTCTCATCCAACCCCTCGCTCTCTCTCTCCGCTCTCTCTCTCTCTCTCATCCAACCCTCTCTCTCTCATCGCCAGCCCTCTCTCTCTCTCATCCACCCTCTCTCTCTCTCATCCAACCCTCTCTCTCTCATCCAACCCCATCTCTCTCGTCGTCGCTCCTCTCTCTCATCCAACCCTCTCTCTCTCTCTCCATCTCCAACCTCTCTCTCTCCTCTCTCATCATCCAACCCTCTCTCTCTCTCGCCTCTGCTACATCCCAACACCCTCTCACTTCAGCCAACACCAACCCTCTCTCTCTCATCTCTACTCGTCTCATCCTCCCACCCTCTCTCTCTCTCTCATCACTCTCACTCTCAACCCTCTCACTCCAACCCAAACTCTCTCTCTCTCTCTCTCTCTCTCTCCCTCTCTCCTTCTCACTTCCACCATCTCACGCACCCAACCCGCTCCTCTCTCATACCACCCTCTCTCTCTCATCCACCCCTCTCTCTCATCCAACCCTCTCGCTCTCTCATCCAACCCCTCTCTCGCGTCAACCTCTCTCCGCTCTCATCCAACCTCTCTCTCTCGTCCAACCCTCACTCTCATCCAACCCTCTCTCTCTCATCCAACCTCTCTCTGCTCTCTCGCCTCTCTCTCTCTCTCTCTCTCATCCCACCCTCTCTCTCTCATCCAGCCCTCTCTCTCTCGCATCCAACCCTCTCTCGCTTCTCTCTCATGACACACCCTCTCTCGCCTCCTCCAACCCTCTCCTCTCTCTCGTCCCTCTCTCTCATCCACCTCTCTCTCTCTCTCTCTCTCATGCCACCCTCTCTCTCTCTCTCATGCCAACCGCTCTCTCTCTCCCTCTCTCTCCTCAACTCTCTCTCACTCATCCAACCCTCCTCATCCAACCCTCTCTCTCTCTCTCTCTCGCTCTCTCTCATCCACGCTCATCTCTCTCTCTCATCCACCCTCTCTCTCATCTCACTTCCAACCTCTCTCTCTTCTCGTCTCTCTCGCCTCGTCTCTCATCCAACCATCTCACTCACCCACCACCTCTGGCTCTTCTCTCCTCATCCCACCCTCTCGTCTCTCCTCCACCCTCCTCTCTCTCTCTCAACCACCCTCTCTCTCTCATCCCACCCGTCTCTCTCTCTCGTCAACCTCTCTCTCATCCCACCCTCTCTCTCTCGTCCAACCCTCTCTCTCATCCACCCTCTCTCTCTCATCCAACCCTCTCTCTCGGATTCTAACCCTCTCTCTCATCCAACCTCTCTCATCCAACCGCTCTCATCCAACCCTCTCTCTCTCCTCTCCTCTCTCCAACCATCACACACTCACCCAACCCTCTCGCTCTCTCATCCAACCCTCTCTCCTCTCTCATCCACCTCTCTCTCTCATCCAACCCTCTCTCTCTCTCACCTCCGACCCTCCTCTCTCTCTCTCATCCAACCCTCTCTCTCTTGTCCAACCCCTCTCTCTCTCTCATCCACCCCTCTCTCTCTCATCGCCAACCTCTCTCTCTGATCCAACCCTCTCTCTCATCTCTCATCCAACCTCTCTCATCCAACCCTCTCATTCGCCACCCTCTCTCTCTCTCTCTCTCTCTCTCGCATCCAACCTCTCTCTCTCTCTCACTCCAACCCTCTCTCTCTCTCCCTCTCTCTCATCCAACCATCTCATCTCACTCACCCAACCCTCTCTCTCTCTCAGCCACGCTCAACCCTCTCTCTCTCATCCACCCTCATCTCGTCTCATCCAACCTCTCTCTCTCTCTCATCCACCCCTCTCTGTCTCACGTCCAACCCTCTCTCTCATCGCAACCCTCTCTCATCTCGTCCAACCCTCTCTCTCCTCATCCAAGCCCTCTCTCTCTCATCCAAACTCTCTCTCCATACTCACTCTCTCGAGCTCGTCTCCTCACATACCATAATCCTCTCTCTCTGCACTCGAGCGACCTCTCCATCCATCTCTGGACTGTCGAGTCTCACCAACTCCATTCTCCCAGCTCTCTCTCATCCAACCCTCTCTCTCTCATCTCCTCACTTCGTCCTTCATACTCGCTACGCATCCATCCAGGCTGCATGCGCCCCGCCCTCTCTCACGACTCTCATCCAGCTCTCTCTCTCTCTCCTCATCCAACCCTCTCTCTCCATCCAACCCCTTCTCTCATCATCCAACACTCATCTCTCTGTCCCTCTCTCTCTGCCGCAGCCCCTCTCTCTCTCTCTCTCTCCCAACCTCATCCAGTAGTCTCAAACTCTCACCCAACTCTCTCTCCCTCCTCCAACCTCTCTCTCTCTCAACCCTCTCATTCATCCAACCCGCTCTCTCTCTCTCTCTCTCATCAGAGCGCTCTCTCCTCATCTCTCTCACCAACCCTCTCCTCCTCTGCTCTCTCATCCAACCCTCTCTCTCATCTCCACCCTCTCTCTCTCTCCCTCTCTCTCATCCAACCATCTCACTCACCCAACCCTCTCTCTCTCTCATCCAACCCTCTCTCTCTCATCCAACCCTCTCTCTCTCATCCACACCTCTCTCTCTCATCCAACCCTCTCTCTCTCGTCGCCAACCCTCTCTCTCATCCAACCCTCTCTCTCTCGTCCAACCCTCTCTCTCATCCAACCCTCTCTCCTCTCCTCATCCAACCCTCTCTCTCTGATTCTAACCCTCTCTCTCATCCAACCCTCTCTCATCCAACCCTCTCTCATCCAACCCTCTCTCTCTCCCTCTCTCTCATCCAACCATCTCACTCACCCAACCCTCTCTCTCTCTCATCCAACCCTCTCTCTCTCATCCAACCCTCTCTCTCATCCAACCCTCTCTCTCTCTCATCCAACCCTCTCTCTCTCATCCAACCCTCTCTCTCTGATTCCAACCCTCTCTCTCATCCAACCCTCTCATTCATCCAACCCTCTCTCTCTCTCTCATCCAACCCTCTCTCTCTCATCCAACCCTCTCTCTCTCTCGTCCAACCCTCTCTCTCATCCAACCCTCTCTCTCTGATTCCAACCCTCTCTCTCTCATCCAACCCTCTCTCTCTCATCCAACCCTCTCTCTCTGATCCAACCCTCTCTCTCATCCAACCCTCTCATCATCCCAACCCTCTCTCTCTCTCATCCAACCCTCTCTCTCTCATCCAACCCTCTCTCTCTCTCGTCCAACCCCTCTCTCTCGTCCAACCCTCTCTCTCTCATCCAACCCTCTCTCTCTGATTCCAACCCTCTCTCTCATCCAACCCTCTCTCATCCAACCCTCTCTCATCCAGTCCTCTCTCCCTGCCTCGTCCATATCTCTCTCCTTCCCTCATGCAGCCCTCCCTCCCTTCCTCGTCCACAGCATCATCCCCCCTCCTCCTCCCTTCCGCCTGCTGACTGTGCTCCAGTCAGCTCCATGTTCAGCAGGACGCTGTAAACAAGGCCTAAACTGGATTGATTAAAGATACTTTTCCCTTTAAAACCCATCTGTTGGGCCAATCAGGCCGCGTGCGAGGGCATCACCCGTCCCCAGAGCTGTGTTTAATCCTGCAGATTATGTTTAAAAGAGCAGGCGTGGAGCAGGGGCGTGGAGCAGGGGTCAGTGTCCTCACCCACCAGCACAGGCCTCACCCACACCTGCCATAACAGCAGTGAATACAGAGAGGGGGGGGGGAGAGGGAGGGAGAGAGAGGGAGAGTGAGAGAGAAAGGGATAGAGGCAGAGAGAGGGAGAGAGAAAAAAGAGTCAGGGGGAGGGGGAGAGAACGATAGAGTAAGAGAGAGAGAGAGCCAGAGAGAACGAGGGGGAGAGAGAATGGTAGAGAGGAAATTAGAGAGAGAGAGAGTTAGAGGGAGAGAGAGAGCACGGAGCCACGCCAAACCTCACAGATTAAACTTGTGAATGTGTATTTATTTAATAGCCTGAGTGGTGGGCATCAGTTCACACAAGGGCTGCCCAGCGCCTTCTCTAAGCTCTGGCTTTCGCTATCTCTATATCGCTATCTCTATCTATCTCATATATCTCTTTCCATCTCTCTATATCTCTATCTCTCTCTATCTAGGAGTATTTCTATGTTGTGGATTGGCAGCAGATACACGCTGCACTAACGCTGTGCTCTAAAAACTCACCCGTTCACAGCACAAGCCCTTCACTTCTTCTCCCTCCCCCCTTCTCCCTCCCTCCCTCCCCCTCCCTCCCCCCTCCCCAGAGTCTCTCTTGTACTTCTCACGAGGAGAGTATTTCTGGGCTCACAGCCTCGGTGCTATGGGGGCCTAGGAGGCTCAAACAGTGCTCGTGAAGACGTGTGACGTGTGACAGAGCAGCTCTCGGTTAGCCGGCTACGTTTCCATTGCATTATTTAGCGCATCTTCCTATAATTAGTAGTTCAACAATGTCACAAACCTAAGGGTCTTTACGTGGGAGTACTGCCACAACAACAGTCTCTCCTGCAGGGGGGCTGACCAACTCCATGGTCCATGACCAAGGTCATAGGAGAAACACGACTCAGAACATCTGCATGTCAGCACATTCATTCCAAATGCTTTATCTGCCTACAGTCCTCGTCTGAAAGTAAGAAGCCTTGTTCAGCGTTTTGTCCGCGGGGATGAAGGTTCATTTGAACGCAGAACAGCTCAGGGGAAACGCCTTCGGAGGGAAGAGTTGTATTAATAACGAAGCGAGCATGAACGTTGTCCTGATGTTGGCTAGGATAAGCTGAGAACGAGACTGCTGTGCTGGCATTTACCAGAGAATGTTGTGGAAGCAGTTTCCAGAAGCTGGGCTTTCACTCTGCCCCGTCTGCTGACTAGCACCACGAACCAACCAATCACCAGGCTTCTTCTCATCGAACCAACCAATCACCAGGCTTCTTCTCATCGAACCAACCAATCACCAGGCTTCTTCTCATCGAACCAACCAATCACCAGGCTTCTTCTCATCGAACCAACCAATCACCAGACTTCTTCTCATCGAACCAACCAATCACCAGGCTTCCGCTCATCGAACCAACTAATCACCAGACTTCTTCTCATCGAACCAACTAATCACCAGGCTTCTTCTCATCGAACCAACCAATCACCAGACTTCTTCTCATCGAACCAACCAATCACCAGGCTTCTTCTCATCGAACCAACCAATCACCAGGCTTCCTCTCATCTCAGTATCCAACCGCTGATGGATGGGTGGATGGATGGTGGGATGGATGGATAGATGACTAATGTCAACATTACAAGGAGAGATGGAGAAAGAGAGAGGGAGGGATGGAAGGGCTAGCGGGTCATCAAGTGTCCCAGCGTAGCAGGGTTCTTATAGCAGTAATCCTGCTTGACCTCTCCTGCCTGTAGAAACACACACGTCACATGTGGAATACATTCAGACAGCCAGTCTGTGCATTACCAGATCACTTGACACCATGATTAAAACACCTTGCAGCTTTGAATTAATCAGGTCCCCAGGGTGTGTTAGCAACATAAGACAACGCTAGTGAGGGGAGAGCAGTGGAGATTATAACCAGGAAGTGGAGACACCATAACCAGGAAGTGGATACACCATAAACAGGAAGTGGAGACACCATAACCAGGAAGTGGAGACACTATGACCAGGAAGTGGAGACACCATAACCAGGACGATAGAAATGTCTAGAGCAGATATGGGGAGTAACAAAGTACAAATCAGTACTTTACTTCACAATTTTACTTAAATGTTTTACACAAATATCTGTACAGAGACAAAGTTTACAAAGTAAAAAAATAAAGACAAATCAAAATTTTTGGTGTCCTGTGTGAAAGAATATTTTAGAACCGGGATCAGATGGCTGAGAAGGTTTTTGGATTGATTCCGGGCTGTGCCAAATGACGTTGTGTCCTTTGGCAAGGCACTTCACCCTACTTGCCTCGGGGAGAGTGTCCCTGTACTTACTGTAAGTCGCTCTGGATAAGCGCGTCTGCTAAATGACTAAATATAACTGTAAATGGAAAAAAAGTTTCGAAAACTAGTTTCTAAAGGTTTAAAATATTATTTTCATAAATACGTTTAGAAAAAAATAGAACTTTATGGTGTTGTGTGTGTGTGAAAAAAAAGAAAACCTTACAAGGTTGACAATCCAAATGTATAAAAATATATATAATATTTTCTACAACAGCTCAAGCAGGAAGATATATGAAGAATGGTGAAGTTGGATAAATACCTTTTACAGTCATTGAAACAGCGATGCTTCTCTGTGCACACAGACAAAAATACACAAAAAACCAACCATGCACACACTTGCACACATTTCGCACACTTGCGCACCCTCATGCAATCACACACACAAACACGTGTAGCACTTCAAGACACCCCTTGGCTTGCACACAGACACACACTAACACCAAAACCACAGAAACCATTCACACGCACACAAGCAAATACATTTAAACACAAACACCATCTGGTCGGCCTTCAGGCTGTTCCTGTTACGGGGCTGATGGTTCAGGTCACATGACCCTGTCAGGTCACATGACCCTGTCATGCTGTCTCTAACACCAGGCTGGGACATCACTGAGGTCAAAGGTCAATGTTCTTTATATATCTGTAACACGGAGGACGTGTGTCACAATGACACATCTCAGAACATCTCTCTGGAAGTGGCAGTTTGATGTCATGGCGACGGGTCACATGACAGGTTCGAGGCGCTCCATTTGTCGCTCGTCACGTGACTGAGAATAAACACGCATTTAACCCCGCGTGTGCTGCTACACACTAAACTATTTCCTTGTTTGCTGTACGCCTGGCAGTACACTATTTACACAGCATCTGTGAAGCCTTCTGCAACGTTGCATGTCAAAAGGGTTGTGCATATGACATTTGATTTGATCTGTGGGTTGGCACAGGCTCTTACATGACTGTAAATACACGGTTGCACACACAGTGACTGGAACTCGAGTTTTACCGAGCATCAATCACACCGACTTCCCAGAACAATCCGGAAAGAGGCAGCCTTTCAAGTGACGCCCAGTGAACGTGGTAGCCAGAACTGTGGAGCCACTGGCATCAGCAGAGCCAGTCTGATTCCACCCTGTTCTACTCTTTATCTTAAAATAATAATAATACATTCGCTTTTATCTAGAGAAATGTACAGTAGCGGGGGGGATTTGGTCCTGATCTGCAGTCAAGGTGCTCTAACCGCTTAGCTATACCCTCCCCCCTTCCATCTTTCACACCGGTTGAAGTCCCATCTTTGATGGACTCTGACTTTTTTTTTCGATACACAAAGGTCACAGATACACACAAGGTGCCTCACATAATTGATGAAGATGGACTTTGTTATGTGGAACGAAGTGGCTGTTAGATTCTATATGATATATTCTAGAAGTCACTCTGGATAAGAGCGTCTGCTAAATTACTAAATGTAAATGTTCTGTATTCACCCCTTTAGGTGTTTTATAAGATATGGATTTTCTCATAATACCTCCTAGATGTCTGTGATTATATGCAGCAGCATATTCTTAAGGAGTCAGGGGATATGGCCTCACCTAACTGGCTATAGGCCCAGATGAATAAACATTCAACTCAATTCCCTCTTGCAATTGTGTGCACACTCACCCAAAACACGTGCCCTCGTTTACGCTTTAAATTAACGGGAGTTAACAGGCGGGAGAGTGTCCTGTAAACAACAACACGACTGGCTTTCCCGCGGGACGTACAAAGGACTGGCACAGAACACAAAATCTCTCAAAGGAACTTAAGAAGGGAATTAAGCAGGCATGTCAAAATATTTAACTGGCTTTGGGTTTGAAAAAGAGTCTTTTAGCTTCGCTCTCGCTGCCTGACTGCTTCAGTTCCCAGAATGCACCAGGGCCTGCCAAGCAGCGGCCAAACGGCGGCTCACTGCACATCTACAGGCGCCAATGAGAGAAAGAAAAAGAGAGCGAGAGGGGGGGAAAAAAACGGATAAATTTGCGCAGAGATGATTTTTGCACCTCTTCTGAAAAGGAACCAGATGACCCTATGATGTTCTCTCAGCTCTAATTAGAGGCTTCCAGCTCACGATCGGGCGTTGTCTTGGTAACGGATCAGTCTGAATTTTCATGTTTTGTTTTTCCTCTGAAACACTTAACACAATAGCAGGGCGTGTTTCTTGTGTTTATCCTTGTGGATTTGGTTTTGTCAACTCACACAGACAGACTCCAAGAGGAGTAAAAACCACTAGACTCTGAGAGGAGTTAAAAGCCATGTCTTTCCTTTGTGTCGGATGGGTCTTTCGCGTTCCCCGAGTGGGGAGAACGCACGGCCCACTGCTTGTAATGAGTCAAATTAAACCGTCAAAATTGCTCTGAGAATCAAGACTGTCCAAACATGTCTGTGAACTCAATTAGACATCCAATTAGACATCCAATTACTTCTGAGCTTTCCTCAAAGGCCTCGCTCTTTAACAGCTTGTGTTAAATCCCTCACAGTAGGAAAATTACGAAAATATTTTTTATTATTTTAATACTACAACAACACGACTTCAGTAGGTGGTGAACGATGTCCGAGAGTGCTAAACCTCACTGATTGTTTTTTGCAATAATTTAAGAATTCCTTTGAATGTCTCCCAGCTCCGCCCCTAACATCCTATGCATGAATCATGCACGTTGTCATTTAGCAGACGCTGTTACCCAAAGACACGTACAGGGGGATTCGAACCAGTGACCTCTTGATCTGCAGATACATGCTCTAACCACTAAGCCCACACCTATAGTATCCCCAGATCAAGGGGGGCTGAGATGTTTGACTTGACCCCCCCAAAGACATCCATCCGGATAATTTCTGTTTCTAACAGTGTTTTCTAACAGTGTTTCTGTTTCTAACAGTGTTTCTAACAGTGTTTCTAGCAGTGTTTCTGTTTCTAACAGTGTTTCTAACAGTGTTTCTAACAGTGTTTCTAGCAGTGTTTCTGTTTCTAACAGTGTTTCTGTTTCTAACAGTATTTCTAACAGTGTTTCTAACAGTGTTTCTAGCAGTGTTTCTGTTTCTAACAGTGTTTCTAACAGTGTTTCTAGCAGTGTTTCTGTTTCAAACAGTGTTTCTAACAGTGTTTCTAGCAGTGTTTCTGTTTCTAACAGTGTTTCTGTTTCTAACAGTGTTTCTAACAGTGTTTCTGTTTCTAACAGTGTTTCTGGTGGTCAGTCAGGGCCTCCCGGTCAGTCATGTTCTCATAGCTGCGACGTGGCACAGCGCCCAATCAGATGCTAAGTTTGGTTTTGATCTTTCTCTGCGGCCCCAAACCTCTTTTTTATTGGTCGATGTGTTTTTCGTCGTGTAGCAGTTGTTCACGGGCGACTTGCCTGCTGATGTGAGCAGAGTTTCACCCAGATTAGCTTGCTCTGCCCCTTTTCTACTAACGTTCTGTGCATTAGGCGCTCTCATCCCTCCTCCCCCTCTCTACCCTCTTTCTCTTCCCCTCTTCTTCCTTCCTACCTCACCCTCCTTCTCCCTCATCACCCTCTTCCCTCCTCTTCCTTCTCTTCCTCTCCTCCCTCCTTCTCCTTCTACTGCCTCGCCCCTTCTCCCCCTGACACTCTCCTCCCTTCTCCCCTCTCCTCCCCCCTCCTCCTCTTTTGGCACTTTCCCTTCCTCTGTTCCCACGCACTGTGCAGGTCTCCTAAATTATTCATGCCTGCATGCAAAGCTACTTCTTTGGGGAGCAAGCGAAGGTGGGGCCAGGCTGGCTGTTGGGGTAAATAATGCAGCAGGTGTGAGCCTGGCTCTCCTCTGGGTCTCACTGGACAGTCGGGTGGAGGAACACAGGGTGCCACTCCAGGGTGCCGTCAGGCTCCGCTCTGTCTGTCTGTCAGGGAGCTCCACGGTGCCACCCTGGACAGCCTCTCAGCTTTACTACAAAACGACTTCATACCAAACGACCTCATACTACACCACACAACGTCTTACTAGACTACAGTAGTCAAAGGCGGTAGTACAAACGAGATGAATTCCAATACACGGCCATGACACCTGTTGCAGTTATGTTCGTCCCGTGTCCTTCTAACATCATGCACACGTGACAAAACACATTATTTGTGCTTTGGTAGAGTTGGGTTTATGGTTGTTATTTGAATGTCCTGTCTTTGAAAGCTTTTCACAGACAGATAACAACTTCCCCTCCCGTCCCACTCCCTCTCGGGGGTTCGATCTGGGGTTCTCTGACACGGGACTCGACCGACTCCCCGTGAACACGTGTTTAGCTTCGACTGACTCCCCGTGAACACGTGTTTAGCTCGCCACAGACGAGGCTGCTGGCTGGTGCCATGACGCCAGTTTGTTCTGAGGGGTTGACGAGGTCAGAGGTGTTCTCACACACACACACACACACACACACACACTGTATAGACAGTGTATACACACACACACACATACACACACTGTATAGACAGTGTATATATATACACACACACACACACTGTATAGACAGTGTATATACACACATACACATACATATATATATATATACGCATACGATACTGTTATGATAGTATTAGACAGAGTGAGAGATCGAGAATAAAATAGATTGTGTTCTTATGAACCATCTCATGTATGGCTGTCATGCAATCAATAAAACTGTAGACGACACACATGTACATATACACAGTCTTGTCTACTGTATGTGTGTGTAGGTACTAGGAGATTACAAGCAAGATTGAGAGAGAAGAACATGGATTGTGTAATTTTGGACCGAACAAAGACCTCATTCTCAAACAAATCACCCAGGGACTGGGGGACGAAAGAGTGTATTGCTAGTATGAGAGAGAAGAGAGAGAGAGAGGGGAGAGAGAGCTAGAGAGAGAGAGAGAGAGAGGGAGAGAGCTGAGAGAGAGGAGAGAGAGAGAGAGGAGAGAGAGATGAGCAGAGGGCGAGGAGAGAGAGGGAGAGAGAGAGGGGGGAGAGAGAGAGAGAGAGAGAGAGAGAAGAGAGAGAGATGAGAGCGAGCAAGACGAGAGAAGAGAGATGAGAGAGAGATAAGAGAGAGTATCGAGAGAAGAGAGATAAAGAGATATAGACGAGTACCTAGATAGAGAGCTAGAGAGTCTCGCTATCAGTCGTCTCTCTCTCGCTCTCTTCTCTCTCTCTCTCTCTATCGCTCTCTTCTATCTCTCTCTCTCTCTCTCTCTGGACTGGGGTTCTTCTCTGTCTCAGGAAAAACACAGCCTCAGGCTGCACCAAAACTCCTCAGAGATCCTCGGCCATCTTCTCCGTAAATGTTAACAACGTGAGTTGGAAAAGTTTGAGGGCGCAGGGGGAAAAAAACCTTGTTTTGAAGTTTAAAGTGACCTATGCAAGCCTGTCTGGGTTCTGTGTTATTCACAGAGGACTGACAGCTTGTTGATGGGATGGGACTTGGTTATGAGGGTGTGTGGTGAGTGTGGTGTGTGTGTGTGTGTGTGTGTGTGGGGGGGGAGTCTGGAGAGTATCCAGATTTTGTCGTTCCTCAGGGAAGTGATGAGGGGTGAGAGGTGGCCTCATGTAAAATCTAATCTAGATTCATTTAGTAATGGGGTCAGCATATTGTAGCGTCCATCCTACAACTTTTTTAATTACAGTGACAGGTCTGGACCCAGAACCATCACAAATATAGATTTGCTGTAATAAAATATGATATAATATGATGTGATGTATTATTAGATTCTATAGCAGGGCTGCTTGTGTTAGGAAAGCTACCACCCTGTAAGATTTTGTGTCAAACCTAATTTGACATAATAAGATATTTTAATAATTCAATTTATGATATTCTTATAATGACCTCACTGTCAAGATTAATTTGGTCAGTTACATGTGGAGCTGGAGGGAGCAGGGTTGGAGTGTAACCCTAAAGGGGGTTCCAGGAGCAGGGTTGAGTGAAACTAGAGGGTCTCTCCAGGAGCAGGGTTGGAGTGAAACCCTACAGGAGGGTCTCTCTCCAGGAGCAGGGTTGGAGTGTAACCCTACAGGAGGGTATCTCTCCAGGAGCAGGGTTGGAGTGAACCCTACAGGAGGGTATCTCTCCAGGAGCAGGGTTGGAGTGTAACCCTACAGGAGGGTATCTCTCCAGGAGCAGGGTTGGAGTGTAACCCTACAGGAGGGTCTCTCCAGGAGCGGGTGGAGTGTAACCCTACAGGAGGGTATCTCTCCAGGAGCAGGGTTGGAGTGAAACCCTACAGGGGGTATCTCTCCAGGAGCAGGGTGGAGTGTAACCCTACAGGGGGTATCTCCAGGAGCAGGGTTGGAGTGAAACCCTACAGGAGGGTATATCTCCAGGAGCAGGGTTGGAGTGTAACCTACAGGAGGGTATCTCTCCAGGAGCAGGGTTGGAGTGAAACCCTACAGGAGGGTATCTCTCCAGGAGCAGGGTTGGAGTGTAACCCTACAGGAGGGTATCTCTCCAGGAGCAGGGTTGGAGTGAAACCCTACAGGAGGGTATCTCTCCAGGAGCAGGGTTGGAGTGAAACCCTACAGGAGGGTATCTCTCCAGGAGCAGGGTTGGAGTGTAACCCTACAGGAGGGTATCTCTCCAGGAGCAGGGTGGAGTGTAACCCTACAGGAGGGTATCTCTCCAGGAGCAGGGTTGGAGTGAACCCTACAGGAGGGTCTCTCTCAGGAGCAGGGTTGGAGTGTAACCCTACAGGAGGGTATCTCTCCAGGAGCAGGGTTGGAGTGTAACCCTACAGGAGGGTATCTCTCCAGGAGCAGGGCTGGAGTGTAACCCTACAGGAGGGTATCTCTCCAGGAGCAGGGTGGAGTGTAACCCTACAGGAGGGTATCTCTCCAGGAGCAGGGCTGGAGTGTAACCCTACAGGAGGGTATCTCTCCAGGAGCAGGGTTGGAGTGTAACCCTACAGGAGGGTATCTCTCCAGGAGCAGGGTTGGAGTGTAACCCTACAGGAGGGTATCTCTCCAGGAGCAGGGTTGGAGTGTAACCCTACAGGAGGGTATCTCTCCAGGAGCAGGGTTGGAGTGTAACCCTACAGGAGGGTATCTCTCCAGGAGCAGGGTTGGAGAGCCTTCTAATGTAGAAATCGAATAACAATGTTTTTGTCCGCCACCAATCATCATCCTTTTATCCCATCTCTGGCTTAGTGAAGGGGAAGTTCACACCATTCTACTGTCTGCTTGCCTGACTGGTTCTTCTTCTGCTCCAGAAGATTCATATCTACGCTTGGAGTGCTTGGCAGTTAATCACATGAATATTGAGAGGTTCACAGCGTCGCACAGTGTGTATTCTGGAGTGACTTGTGCATAGCCTTAAAGCTTTGCCATAACTGTTTGCTTCAGAAGTCACATTGTTGGGTGGAATGGGAAGATAATGCCGGGGAGATCCACTTAGCATGACTTTGATCTTATTACAGCTTACACACAGCTCATGCCTGGCATCTATGTCAGATTGTCTTCACACGTTTTGAATATTCATTTAAGTGAATGAAATCCAAGTCCAAAATGTCATTTTTCTGTGTGAGTCAACATGGCTGAGCGACAACAAGCTTCGACGAGGAGCCACACGCAGGAAAAGCCAACATGCTAATCGCATTAAGAGCTTTACACTTTAATATGCAAATGAAAAAATCATTCTCTTTTAATGTTTTTTTGTTTTTTCATGTCATGCCGAGATATCATGCAAGGCTTTCATATGTACATTCCTTTACTCTCATAATCACTCTTATTATTGTGAAAATATTATTTCAGAAAATGTGCTTTGTAAGACTTCAAATATGATGTTAAATTGAATTTTGTTATCTACCTGCTGCCTGCTGAATAGTGGGGAGGATATAGGATGAGAGAGGAGGAGAGAGAGAGGAGGAAATAGGAGGGGAGGAGGAGAGAGGAGGAGGAGAGGGGAGGAGATAGGATGAGAGAGGAGGAGGATATAGGAGGGCAGGAGGAGATAGGATGAGAGAGGAGGAGAGGGGAGGAGATAGGATGAGAGAGGAGGAGGAGAGAGGAGGAGATAGGATAAGAGAGGAGGAGGAGAGAGGAGGAGATAGGATAAGAGAGGAGGAGGAGAGAGGAGGAGATAGGATGAAGAGAGGAGGAGGAGATAGGAGGAGATAGGAGGGGAGGAGGAGATAGGATGAGAGAGGAGGATAAAGGATGAGAAAGGAAGAGGAGAGGGGAGGATGATAGGAGGGGAGGAGAGAGGAGGTGAGTTGGGGGAGCAGACCAGCCAGGCGTGAGGTCCCATGAGGACCTGATCTGCCCTCCAGCCCTGCAGATGGTCCTTAAACAGGTCCTCTCAGACATGGTCTCGTGCCTCTGGAACTGAGGCTTCACCATCACCTCATCACAGCCTCCCACGCACACACACGCTTGCAGACACACACACATGAGCTTACATTTTCACACGCAGTGATACACGCACAAGCACACACACACATGCACAAAAATAGTGTGTATAAAGAGGCCTTTTAGTTAAGCAGATGGCTTGGAGTAGTGTGTTAAAGAGGACAGACTAACAGGTGTGTGTGCCTCTGTGTGTCACTTCCAGCCCTGACACACACACATAAGACACACACACATTCTCACTCACTCACACAAATGTTCCAATTTATTCTGGTTCTGAAACCTGCTTGAAGAGTAGCCAATCAGCTGCCTCCTAGCCACGCATGATAACAGCCCTGGTGCCCACAGACCTGCAAGGCTGTTCCAAAACCCTTCTTTTGAAATGGTCTGTTTAGAAACAAAAAGGCCAAAAAAGATATTCACATAATTTGCACAGTAACTGCTGCAATTCATAACGAATTAATATGTGATACCAAGACTTAACCTACTAATTCAATACTAAAAACTAACTAGCTAACAGTAACTTCACTTTTTTGTCACCGGAGTCAAGGGTAACGACAAGGGAAATCCTTTTCTTCTTTTGCAAACTCGTTTGCAGTAAGCAGAGGATTATTGTATTGGTTGGCGTTTTCTCACGTCGATGCCAGAAAGAAATAGTGTTTGACGTCTGGGCTGCTGCGTGTCCGTGCCAGCGAGGCCATATGCTCAGGTTTTAATTGGCTGTGGGCGGCGACGGCTTTGTTTTCTTCATTACATCCCACATTATGTTGCTTCATCGTTCGAAGACGTCGCCGTGCGATCCAAAACTTGGCCTCTCTCTGTCAGAAAACACAGTTGGTAGTTAGCTTAGCTTTCACAAGTGTAAGAGACTTTGCCCCCTCACCCCCCACCCCACAACGGAATCTTTCGTCAAAGTTCCGGGTGCTCAGTGAATTTTCAGGTTGAGAGGAATAGTTAAGAAATGACGGGTTCACCTCAGTTTAATCCTACGAACAAGCAGGGAGTGATTGTTCATCTTGGGTTTTTATAATCCAAGAAATGTGGGGTATCCCTTTTTGAGGGTAAACTTTTCGATTGGTCAGTTTACCTGACTGGGCGTTGTCCTGAGATAAGATAGGTGTGAAGTGGTCGGTAGATTGAAGTCAATATTTCAAATGTCCATGGAATGCTTAAACTTATACTAATACAACAATACAACGTTCAGAAATAGTTTTTTTTAGTATGGTACAATCATTTTGATATCAAGATTGACTGACTTATCATAACAGGAACGGAAGTTACATTAAAACATCAACACATCATTTAAAGGTAAAGCATAAATTGTCACACAAATTCCAATACTTCTTCTAGTGTCCACAAGCAGTATTGTCTTTGAGAGATGTTTATAAATCCATCAAATGTCTGTTTTGGGGTAAATCCTTATAATTCAGAGTTTCTGGAGTAGGAGGGGAGGTTGAGAAAGGCGGGTCGTTGGCTGGCTCTCTCTTGGGGAGGGGAACACCAGGTATGGCATCAGCCCCTTTGAGGCTTATCCAGAAGATAGAGACATTGTATGAGACGTCATATAATGCTATCAGTCGTCCTGGTGATCAGTACTGTGTCTTACTGAGTGGATCAGAAATGGTTGTGTTGGCGGTTTGACTCTCTGCTACACCCCTCCTTCCTCTGACTCATTTCCCAGGCACATCCGCCCTCAGCTTGGACTGTGGGAACGCCTTCTTTCCGGAACGTTCCGCGAACTTCCACTAGGCCACGCTTGAACTCTTGAACTCTCTTGAACTCACGTGTTAGCGTGTTAGCACGTCAGCGTGTTAGCATGCTTCCGGTCACGGCTGGACCTCCAGCTTGTTCGGCTCTCATCCCGCTCACCCTTCTGAGGACACGCACCCCAGATCTGGCCCACAATGCACTGCAGCCCGCCTGGCGTGCTCACAGTTGCTCCACCCCCCCTCGGGCGGGCGTGAGAGCAAACCGGCGAGAGCGATGTCGCACCCCTCCCCTGCGTCTCCCACGTCTCCCTTAACGCCAGAGGCAGAGGACGGAGGGATGAGGGACGGACGCGTGACATCATCCGAGCGGAGGCGCCGTTCTCCCCAGACCTCCGTGTGCCACCCTCGTCGCGGAGGCAGACTAGACGAGTCTGAAGCCAGGAACAGATATAACCATGTCGAGACGTCTGCCCACCAGAAGACGAGAGCTCTGAAGGGACTCGTTAGCGACTCAGACGAGCTAGCAGGTGGGCAGGCAGGTAGGCAGCGCGGCTCGTCTGAACCCAGACAGATCTCGCAAAGGCATCATGGGAGGTCAGTCCCCAGTCTCCTGACTCACCATGGAGTTCCTGGCGGCGTCCTCACTTCTCTCTGCTCCTGGAGAACGTTCCTTCACAGCCCTGCTAGTCTTCACTCCCTGTTCTTCTCTCTGCTCCTGGAGAACGTTCCTTCACAGCCCTGCTAGTCTTCACTCCCTGTTCTTCTCTCTTCTCCTGGAGAACGTTCCTTCACAGCCCTGCTAGTCTTCACTCTCTGTTCTTCTCTTTTCTCCTGGAGAACGTTCCGGGACATACGTGGAGCTTTAAGGAAGCAGAAGGATTAGATGGATCTAATTGTCTCCTCGCTGCTGTCTGGATTAAACCAGTTTTGACTCTGTCTGCTTGATCTGTTCAGCTTCAAACTGTGAATTTGACGGGCCTTGGATATTTACTATCACATTAACCACAGAATGGGGTATGCAGCACTGTGAGTCTTTCATACTCGACAAAGATTGTTTGGTACAGCAGAATCGTATCAACCTAATGTAACCTAATGTGCAGTCATTAGATTTGAGCTGCTGACATGGGTTAGCATGTGCTACAAGTGGTCTGCGCTGTGGAGAGTGAGCGTGGTGGTTTAAAGAGATGCTGGTTGATGTTGGAGGTCGGAGCGGAGCAGGGAGAGGTCGGGGGGACTCCAGGGCATGTTGAGACCAAGCTGATAGGATGTGGTCACACATCAGGAAGCAGCTGATTGGATGTAGTCACACATCAGGAGCAAGAGTGGGAGAGACAACACTGGGTTTGTTGTGCCCTCCAACCAAAACAAGTGGCTTGGTCTCTCCTAACAACACTATCCAACAGGAATTATGCTGGTTCATCCTTGTGGTCTCTCTCTCTCTCTCTCTCTCTCCCTCTTCTCTCTCTTACTACTCACTCTCCCTCGCTTACTCACTCTCTCTCACTCTCTCCATCCCTCTTTCTCTCCCTCTCTGACTTGTTTCTTTCTCTCTGTCTTTGTCCGTCTTTCTAAATAAGAAAATGGGCAACATTTTAACGTTAAGGTCACATTAACTACCATATAATGACATAGCAACGTTTTATAAGAAGCTTACATAAACTTCCAGTCTGTCTAGCCTGAGGTCTGTGTCTAGCAGTCAGTCTAGCCACCACCACACCATCTCCACCATCACCACCATCACCACCACCCCAATATTTATACTCATTTAAGAAGCTGATTTGACTCATGCATCTGTACTCACACAAAAGTTGAGCTTTCCTCAACTTTCGAGTCCTCGTTTACGGATGTACAACGTATTTAAACGCGCAGTCAGTAAAAAACGCTGTGGCGAGAAGACAGACACACAGCGCTGTGGGGGTATCAGCGAGAGCACAGCGAGAGCACAGCGATAGCACAGCCCTCTCCAGCGGATTGTTTTCCTGGGAAGAAAACATGAGTCCTCACCGTCAGTCTGAGAATGAGGAGCGACAGCTCGCTCCCGTCTCCGCTCCCGTCTTCCTGGCTGTCTTCTAGGCCGTGTCCCGATTTCTTCTTCTGGGTTGTGGGCGGCCATGTCGGCAGGATGGGGGCTCCCTGTTGTGCGCGGAGGAACGCAGCAGGCCAATCAGAGCGCAGGTGGCTCCAATCAAAGGAGGGCTGCCAATCAAATTCAACGTCCTCTGGGTGGAGTTGGAGCTTGGTGTGATTGAGACTACGTCCCAGGGTGTGTGGCAGTGACACACACACACACACACACCCTCACACACACTCACATACAGTCTAACAAAGTACTTCTTCAACTCTCTTTCAGGCCCCCTCCTAAAATAACAACGTGATTCTCTCTCTCAGCGTCAGAATCCGATCCGCTTATAAGCTTTTTGGAATTGTTCGCCTTTTTTGGGCTTCATTTAGGGAGACAGTTGGAGATCAGTCTTAGTGAGGAATAATCTGACCTCTTCCTGCTTATCGCCTCTGTACTTATCTCTTCCTCCTAGCCTCAACACTACTTTTGATGATTGTGGATGAGTTTGTGGATGAGTTTGTGGATGAGTCCGGATGAGTGTGTGGATGAGTCCGGATGAGGTCCCCTGTAACGACCTGGCCTGTGTTGTGTTGTTGCAGAATGCGGGGCAGAGAGCTACGGAGCGCGTGCAGAAGACTGCTCCTGCTGTCCCTCTGTGTGCTGTCGCTCTGGGGAGAGCTCACCCTCGCCTCCTCACACAGGAGTCACATAGGTAAGAGCCGTCCTCACACACACACACACACACACACAACACATACACCTCACACACACCACACACCACTCACACACACACACACACACTCACATACACCCTCACACACACTCACATACACCCTCACACACACACACCACACTCACACACACTCACATACACACTCACACACACTCACATACACCCCTCACACCACCACACACACACACACACACCACACACACAAACACACACATACACCCTCACACACACTCACACACACTCACATACACCCTCACACACACACACACTCACACCCACACTCACAGCAGTCCCTCACACACACTACACTTACTCACTCACACCCACCACACACCCCACACCACTTACTCACTCACTCACACACACATACACCCTCACACACCACTCACCCACACATACACCCTACACACACTCACATGCATACCCACCATACTCACTTACTCACTCACTCACTCACTCACACACACCCGAAACAGACAGGTTGATTTTAACACCGATAGTTAATTTGCTGCAGCTGTGCTGTTGACACATCAGCGTGTGATTGACAGGTGAGCATACAGGAAGTGGGAGTGAAGTTTGGAGTGTGTTGAGTGTCTAGACCCTGAGAGAGGCAGCTCAGACTGAGGCCTGGGGGAACCAGAGCCCACGTGGACGTGTTGCCATACCGATGCATCAGTGCCTCTAATGGGCATGTACTGTTGAGTATGCGTACTCCACCCCCCGTCACCGTGGTTACCAGCCCGACTGCCGGCCTGCAGCTAGAGAGACGTAAACAGTCCACACTCACAAACTCTCCACATGAAACACGAGGTTTCGTTTTTAATCCCCAGGTGGGCGTTCTGGCCCAGAGAAGGAGTGTTTAGAGAGAGAGAGAGAGAAAGAGAGAGAGTCTGGTGGTCATATATAGGGGGGAGGGGGGAGTCTGTGGATACACACAAACTAAAACAATTTCTGCGGTTCCAAGTTGCACAAATGAGAAATAATTGCGGTGCTGGACTCCAGAGAGGGGTTGAAGGGCTTCGCCAATCAGCCCTGAGAGGAGTTCCATCGGCCCACTGCTGTCGCTGCTCCGAGGTAATCACCAGACTGCCTCCCCTGCCTGTGGAGGTCATGTCAAGGTGTGCCCAACAAACAAACCTCTTTAGCCCCTCCGTTTTATCGGGGTGGGGGCCCCCCGCCAGAACCAATTGAACCTTTTCAGCGTGCGCCGTCGAGAGACGCTCAGAGCACACGGCTCGGTGATGAGGCCGCACACCCCAGAGGACCCATGCCTCTGACGGGAGGGGTGAGAGGGGGGAGAAGGGGAGGGAGAGACGGGCAAGGAGAATGGGAGGGAGTAAATGAGGGAGGGGGGGGAAGGAGGGGGGAGAGAGGGAGGTAGAAATGGGAACGGGAGAGAGGAGGAACGACAGGCAAGGAGAATGGGAGGTAGTGAAATGAGGGGAGGGGGGGAAAGAAGGAGGGGGGAGATAGTATGGTTCTGTAGCGCCGTCCCCTTCCTCCCTTGCTGGCTCCGCTTCCTTTCCTGTCCCCCTCTCTCCTCTCCTCCCCTCCTTCCCCCCCTTTCATTCTCTCTCGCTCTCTCGGCTCGCTGCTCTCGCTCTCTCGTCTCTTCTCTT
>CAEFZP010001853.1:0-159816 GCA_903064625.1 Mallotus villosus | reverse complement strand
CTGCAATAAACAAAGTTTAGTTATGGGTCTGTGAATGACACTGGTCTTGGTCCGGACCTCAGCGCTTCGGACAACTCCTTTGTAGTCTGGCATCACCTTGATGATTCTGCCTAACAGCCAGGAGTTCCTTGGCAGTGGCGAATCAGTGACGAGGACAACATCTCCAACCTTGAAACTTGTCATCAGGCCGAGCCACTTTTGCCGTTCTTGCAGGAGCGGTAGGTACTCGTGAGTCCACCTCCGCCAGAATAGATCCGCCATGTATTGGATATTCTCAGCGACGGCGGGCATAGACATCATCCTTAACGAACACGCCAGGTGGAAAGCTGGGCTGTGCCTCAAGGTGAGCAGATGATTCGGTGTCAGTGGTTCGAGGTCATTGGGTTGTTCTGTGTTGGTGGTTAAGGGTCTCCCATTGATGATGCTCTCAACCTCGCATAGAAGAGTCTGTAGTCCTTCGTCATCTAACTTTACCACGGAACTGAGCACTCTTCTCACTGTACGGATTGTAAGGCTGGCTGTCAAACCTGCCCCCACCTCTCATATGCTAAAGTCTGGAGTTTCTGGACGGTCTAAACTTGATGGCTCTCACACCCCATTCAAGATGTGGTCTGATTGGTTGTCCTTGTGTATAAAGCGAATTGTAATGCATTGTTCTGTGGATTCTTCATCTCCTGACACTGTTCCCCTCAGTTCTCCCTTGTCCTACTGTCTACTCTTGTTTTCTCTCTGATTTACAATGATCATGGTAGAGTTGGTAAGTATTTTTAGATTGTAAATTATGGCTACTTTTATATTTGATTCTATATCCCCTAAGTATTAGCTAGACTTTGTTCCTTTTGTATAGTTAGACCACATATTTAGATTTAAATTTCAATATGTTTCATGTATGCACCTCCCTGCCAAAGTAAATTCCTTGTCTGTGCAAACTTTCATGGCAAATAAAACCCTTTTTGATTCTGATTGTAATTGATTTCATTCATTTGATTTAACCCATAGATTTAACCCATAGAGTCAAATAACTATAATTTCCATTTGTATTGGCATTATTTGGTTCATGCTAATACACTGTTCAGTTTCCCATATTCCTTTAGGGAATTCGTTTTGGTTGTTTGGACAATATTTAACCCCCTACAGTTTTGGTGACCCCGACTATGTGATATGTTTTGAGCAATTCAGTTAGAGTTTGGTATAGCCTATCGGCGTCTCAAACCATGGTCGGTGAGTAAGCATTTACAAATGTAGCCTACATGAATTGTGTTCCGCCTGGTTCTGTTGGTAGAAGCCTATTACTAGTTTCTGATATTAGCTCCTTCATAAAACGAACAAAAATTGAATGGGAAACTGAAGTTAACAAATTACTTAACCTTTGGGGAAAAGTTAGCGTTAACCGAACGCTATCTGAATTGAGCAAGAAAGACAAGATCGGTGTTAATGGTCTTCTGATGATTATAAAGAATGATTTACGCTAGCTGAAATAATTGAACATTGGCAAACAGTAGGAGTCCATAAAAAGAAAGCAGAAAATAAACAAATATTGAAGATGACTGCTCATTTAATTGGCAAATGTCTTCTCAACTCTGTCCTCAAAGTAGCGACACCTTTTTGTGCAACAGCAGAGAATGGCTCACATTCTACTGAGTGTTCAGACACAGACAGTGGAATTGGTGCACAAATCCCCAAACCGCGTTCTACAAAGAACCGTTGAGTTCCTGATCTGCCGCGAATTGCTGCCACAAAAATGGCAACCAAGGTAAAACCCAAGACCCAGCAGCCCACTACTAGACAGTGTAACTTCTGTAAAAGACAGGGACACACCGAAATGCGATGTTGGGATCTTGGAGGTAGTCCGGCTACACACTATAGAGTGGTTTATTCTAACAACAAAGTTAGATTTTCTCACACTTGTCTAAGAAGTGGTCACACTGACTCCAAATGTTGGGATCTGGGAAAGGGTAGGCCTCACGCTCCCAGATGCCGCTATGGGGGATGCAGCAGGAGGGTTGAAAATCCACTGCACACTTTTTTAATCTTGGCTTTATTGATACGAGATTGGTCTAGCTCTGCTAATGCTTCTCGCAGCTCATGTTCCGCGCCGACAATTTGTGCCATTGATGGAACCAAGGATGGACACTTGTCGTCTTCTGGCTTGGAAACGCCGCAGGGAATTAATACACAAATCAGTGTCAAGGGAATGGGCTACTTCTAAATGCACTGCTCTCACAGTTAAGCATGTTAAAAGCACTCCATAACGCTTCACCTTGACACGTCCTCTTCTGACCTCGATAGGTCCAAAATAATCCACACCCAAAAAACAAAAATGAGTGCCAAAGGGAAGAATCATAAGAGCATGTAGTTAAACAAGTTACAATTAAAATACATGGACCTCAAAAAGTGCAAGAGTGTACCTGTAGAAAAGCAAGCAACAGTAAAAATATTTCACAGCAAGTACAATCATTTTTAATCAGTTACAGCTAACCAACAAGAGCAGCAAGTCTCTAAGTAAGAGTCATTGTGATCCTGGAGGAAACTAACATCATGTCCAGCAAATCTTTACTAGGTACCGTTGTATACCCGGAACAAGTGTGTCTTGAGCCTTTTCTTGAGGGTGGGGAGACAGTGTCAGTGTCTCTGATGGAGGTGGGGAGTTGATTCCACCACTGGGGGGCCAGACAGGAGAAGAGCTTGTGTTGGGACCGGGTGGTCTTGAGCGGTGGGACCACCAGACGGTTGTCAGAAGAAGACCGTAGGTGGCGGGTGGGGGTTGTAAGGCTGGAGGAGAGACTTGATGTAGTCGGGTGCAGTCCCGTCCCGTTCACCGCTCGGAAGGTCAGTACCAGGGTCTTGAATCTGATACGGGCTGTGACAGGTAGCCCGTGAAGGGAGATGAGGAGCGGGATAACATGGGAGCGTCTGGGTAGGTTGAAGACCAGGCGTGCCGCTGCGTTCTGAATCCTCTGGAGAGGGCGGGTTGCGCATGCTGGGAGCCCGGCGAGCAGCGAGTTGCAGTAGTCCAACTGCTGAGTTGTGTCTCCTCCTAGTCCCTGTCTGTCCACACTCCAAGCCTCACTGCCCTCGTCCCAACCAGGCTCTCCATCTCCTCCACCCACCTGCCCCGCAGCCAGTGCATAATGAAGTGTGTTTGCTGTAAGTTATAAGAGGATGAAATTTGGATTTGTGGGGTAAGAGTGCATGTGTGTGTCTGTGTGGTTCCAAACCTGCCGTAGGTTGGCCACATGCAGGAGTCTCTGCGAGTGCGATACCGCATGAAGAACTGAATGGGGGCTGGTGCAAGACGTGGAGATAACCGTGGAACCCAGCAACACCTTCATGTTCTCTGGACTCAACCAAGAGGAAGGGAGTGCATGAAAGAGAGAGAGAAGGGGGTGAGGGAAAGAAAAGGAGTGAAAAGAGGAGGGGGGGTAACAGGAAAGGAGACACATTTCCTCTGATTCGTCAAGGTAGGTGACACGCTCCCCTCCCCCATGCTAGTTTCTCCTTTATCTTAAAGCTGAGAGCTAGAAATGTTTACCAGGGTTGCTACGTTACGAGAAACACCGATTGGCCATCACTCCTCATTTGCATAAAGCTGAGAAAATCTCAACTAGAATCGCTTGGATCGCGTTGAGTCGTATACCTACAATGCACCACGCAAGCGATTTGCCTGTCTCCATTGAAAATAAATGGAAAGCATGTTGTCGCGTTGCTCGCTTCGCTGCAGTGTGAACGCACTGTAAGGGACATGGGCACTCGACAGAGCATCAGCCACCACCTTGTCCCTCCCCTTGAAGTGGCGCACGTCCACAGTAAACCCCTGCCTAGCCTCTGATCGACCCCTGTCTAGCCTCACAACGACCACAAAATCACGGGCAAACCACGACCAACGAACCTATGGGAAAGCAACAACCAACGAACCTACGGGCAAGCAACAACCAACGAACCTATGGGCAAACAACGACCCCTGTCTAGCCTGGAGGTGACGTCATCACCCCACCTGGCCGAAACCCACGGTCCATAGGACTGCTGCCAATGCTCAAACAGAGAGAAAAAAGTCTCCAGATCCCTCTCACTAAACTTAGGAAGCAGCAGCAAATTGCCCACAATGTCAAACCTGTCTCGGCCCATAGACGATCGACCCCCCCAATCCACGGAAGTGCCCCCGAGACAAATGCTCCAACCACAGTGACCCCCAAAATAACAAACAAAATTAACAAAAACTGGCGTGTCCCGCAAGAGGTCCCGGGTTCATATCCCGGACGAGCCCCCATGTCACAAACCCGGCTCAGTGGTTGCGACAAAACAAAGGGGAACACATGCGAGAGGACTATCTGCTGTGGTAAATTATTAAAGAATACTAATTTAGCATAAACAGAGGGGAGGTATGTAAGTCAGTAAATCAGTGGTGTACATGTGTGTGAGTGTCTCATGATAGTGAACAGTTTTGAAGGGTGTATTAACAAAAGTAAAAAACATTTGCCACAAGGCAAAACAAAACGTGCTGCGGACAAAGGGAAGGGTCCTCTCTCTGCTTCCGACGTCGTTTGAAGGGGAAGAGACACATCGGCCCAGGTGTATCCACTTAACGGCTGAGGAGGAGGCCGAAGCCGCCACAGTGCAACAAATATGAAATTGTCACATTCACGTACTGTTGTAAGCAAATTGGAGTTGCAGGTTATCATACTTTGTTGGTTAACTTTTTGACAATGAAAAATAACAACAATAGTAGTCAGTGCTAAAAATGAAACACTCAAGGTTATGTGTATCTTTACTTTTGTTAACATTGTGAAATCCATTGCTAAATCCACTTTGATTTTAGGACAGTACTTTCAGTATGAAGTAGCTTCAAATCGGCATTAGGCCTACTGCAGGCTGCTTGAGAACTACAATTACCAGCTCTGCCAGCTTATTCCCACATGACAGCATGTGTAGTTCTGTTTGCATCACTTTATGGAAGACTTCATAATAGAAATAGTCTGGCTGGTTGTGTGACTAACGTATGTCTCCGCTGATAACCTCTTAAATCATCTGGTCATGACAAAAGTGTGGTTCTCTACAAGTTGGCCTCCACATTGTTGTAAAGAAAATCCCTCACTCAAGCAGTTCTCATCAGTAGGCTATCACATGTAGGGATGCTCAGGTGTGCGCGTGTGTGTGTTGGGACTGAGGGGAGGACTGGATGGGGAAGCGCTAAAGATTGAATAGGCGCAGCTGCCGGTCCTGTGATAATTGGATCCTCATCGGTGTGGGAATGCGGCCGCGGAGAATAGAAAAGGGCCGACATGTCGGCAAGAGGGGAGACGCAGTACGGAGAGGAGTAGACCGGACGCTACCGGTCGAGCAGGGTCGGCGAAGGACGTTCGGGACTACGGAAGACGACAATCAGAGAGAGCCGGGACGAAGGACGTTCACTAACTGTTCTGGGCACGACCGATGGACACTGGAGTACAAATTAGGGATGGACCTTTCGGACATTTGAAGAGTGGGGTGAGCGCTGATGGCGGCCCGTAGATGCATTAAGACTTTTATTTCGGTCGGGCCACTGCCGACCGAACGGATTGCCTATTTCTTTGTTTGTCTGTCAACTAGCCTGCTTCAACCCCGGTCATTGCCAGCACGGTGTGGGCGAGCCACTTGCACTCGGGGCCAGTCCTGCAACATCCCAGACTTCAGACCCCGGAGTAGGCTACCAGACTGTTCTTTTCGTGCTCCGTGTTGGAAGTGTGGCTGGTTGATTTTAACGTGCGGTGTGCCACAAGTTGGGTGCCTTTACAAACTTTGCAGTGACGTGTGTTTTTATGTGCCGAGGACTTCACCCTTACAGTACGGACGGGGCAGGGAGGAGGGGGCTGCTTGGGCCTGGCTGTGCCGTTTCGGTGGGGAGTGCGCACAGCAGCAATGGACCGTGACAGTTGGGCAGTGCATTTTAAATGAATAAAAATAAAGTTTTGTATTATAAACCCTCTTGTGCGTGCTTTGGGGATCAACATTGGTGCCGCCACAGTCATACAGTACTAATTGGCGACATGTGTGAATGCATATGTGACTAAGTAATGCTAAGAAAGGGTTTAGGCTGTCTAGCATTAAAGGATTGTAACATTTTAACCATTGAATAAACTATTTGAAAGTTTGTTATGCTCTGTTGACTTTTGTTCTCTGCTCTAAAAAGTGCTGGGCAATGTTTGCCAAACACATTTGGCCATGGTGTACCTTTAAACACTGACTGCAGGCAAAGATGCAGGGTTAACAGAAGGAAGACAGACAGTTCCACACACAGGCTCTCTGACCAACTAGTCTACTCTCTGGTTGCAACTGGCTGTGGATCATCCAGGATATCAGCCTTCTGGAAAGTTCCTTGTGTGGTGGTTTGTTACCTAGAGAGTTGAAGGCAATAGAAGAAAGGTAAGAGATCCATGTCAGGGGGCTCAGTGAGAACGAGCAGCACTGTAGTCAAGAATAGACAGAGGTGTACTTAAAAACTTTAGAAATACCAAGGGTAACTTTATCACCATCACCCCTCAGAGAAAGGTCAGGGGTCCGGAGCAAATTTGTGGGCGGTCGAGGCTGTGAGGATGCTGGACTACGAGGAGAGGACGGCATTCCTTGGCGAGTGGGGAACTTTCCAGAAGATGATCTTCTTGCTTCTCAGCCTCAGCAGCATACCCAACGGCTACGTTGGCATGGCAATGGTGTTCCTCGTGGACATCCCCCCCCACCGCTGCCGGGTCCTGGGGCTGAACAGCAGCAGCTTCAGCCTGGACCTCAACCTGTCGTTCCCCCTGGAGGAGGTGAGGGAGGAGGTGGTCCTCAGTCGCTGCCTGAGGTACCGAGACCCTCCCGGTCCAAACGGCAACGAGACCGAGGGATGTCTGGACGGCTGGGAGTTCAGCACAGAGAGATACACCTCCACCATCGTGACTGAGGTGAAGCTACACTCTACCTACTGGGAACACTGCCTGGAATTTATGGATGGGATGACCCTTTGAACTGTCTAACTGTCTTGTTGGGTGTGTTTGCGTTCCGGTAGTGGAACCTGGTGTGTGACGATGACTGGAAGGCTCCTTTCACCGCCACCATCTTCTTTGTAGGTGTTCTCTGTGGATCCTTCCTGTCAGGGATTGTCTCAGACAGGTAATGGTTGTCCGAAGCACGTTACAACTGCAGACACATCAGTATTTAAACTTCTAGTGTTCTGTAGTCACAAACACATCAAGCTGTTGTAATGTTCTAGTCTATATCCTGTATTTTGTTCAGGTGTAGTTCAAGGCAATGTTTGGAGTTTTTCCCCTTATGCATTTCCAGGATTAAATTGTATGTTCTATAGGTTCGGGCGCAGGTTGGTCCTCTTTGGCACCTTGGCAATGCAGACAGTGTTCACCCTCCTCCAAGCAGCCTCTACCAGCTGGGAAATGTTCTGCTGTTTCTATTTCATTGTGGGGCTGGGCCAAATAGCCAACTACTGTGCTGCCTTCATATTGGGTCAGTCTGGACAAAGAGATAACTAGATCAGATAACAAAGTAATATCTTCATCTGCATTTTTTCATTTGTCTAGCTCTGGTCTGTGTGATTCTGTGGACCGTAGGCTCTGAGCTCCTAACTAAATCAGTCCGCGTCAACTTTGGTGCCCTGGGGGTAAGTTTCAGCTATGCCTTGGGCTACACCCTGCTGCCCCTGGCGGCCTACTGTTTCAGGAGCTGGAGGCTCCTCCTGGTTGTCCTCGCCATCCCTGGCTTCCTCTACATCCCTCTCTGGTGGTGAGTACCAATGCCACCTGCTAGGACATGGATGTTTCTATTTCTCTTTTGGGACCAGTAGAGTGGCTTGAACTTGTAACTGTAGGGAGGCATGGAGGACATAGTAGTGTCATATGCTTCAGGTACATTCCAGAGTCTCCTCGCTGGCTATTGGCCCAGGGCAGACTGAAGGAGGCGGAGTCTATCATCAAAGCTGCTGCCAAGATGAATGGTCTTACGGCTCCTGATGTCATCTTCACCGAAGATGTCACTGCTGAACTCATGGTGTTTTAATGCCCACACACACACACACACACACTAACAGACACACACACAAACACTCACACATGCACTAACAGACACACATCCCTAATATGCTTCTACATGTTTACTATCTGCAGGAAAACAGAACCAAGGAGAGGCCACGCCTGTACACCTGGATGGACCTGGTCAGAACCAGCAACATACGCAACCTCACCATCATTAACATCCTCATCTGGTACCCTGATATGTCCTAGCCACGCACTGTTGAAAAGTACCGTACGCAGTATAACACACTGTGCACAACACATATACACACCACACACTGTGTTCTTGTTACACACTACACACTTTAATACACACTACACCACGCTGTTGCAAAATATACCCTACACAGTATAGCATGCACTGTGAACAACACACATGAAAACCGCATACTGCATGATTCACACTATAATACACACTACATACTACACCACAATGCTGCAATATACATATCCTACACAGTAGGATAAATAAACACTACACACTGCATGATGACTACATGTAGCCGATGTGTATCGGTGAAACTCACTCCTCAGGTACGTAATGAGCCACCCGCGTCACTGAATAGCTAGCTTTTCTTTGGCGTAGTTGGTAGTGATGGCGCTTGGGAAGCCAGAGGTGGCGAGTTCGATTCCCGATGGAGCGATCACCTAGTTGGTGGAAGTGAACAGTGCCAGATACCTCTGACGGAACTTGCAAGATCACGTTTGTTACATACCCGTAACATACATACTACACACAGTTGATCACACGCTAGTGCATACTTGCGTACGTCACAACTTCTCCGTCTCCCACCTTAGGAGCATCATCTCCATGACATATTATGGGATGTCCCTGAACACGCCCAATATGGATGGAGACCCCTACTTAAACTGCTTGGTTGCAGCGGCCACAGAGTTCCTGGCTTACGGCAGCGTCTGGTTCTTGGTCCGCTACACCCCCCGACGTTTCACCCTCCCCTTCACCCTGCTGCTGTCTGGAGGCCTGCTGCTCTTCATCAAGCTCATACCTGATGGTACGAGGCCCACCGGAGCGGATAGTACTGCTGCTACACACACACACACACGCACCACAGATACTTACAAAATGGCACATACTCATAAGGATTCCCATGTACACAAACATACACACACCTCAGAGGGTGCACACTTATGGAAAACACGTACCGCCATATGTACTCTCATACTACTTTTAGAAGAAAGAGATGGCACTAGAAAACCATAAACTGTGTGTGTGTGTGTGTAGAATTGAGCGGCCTGACCCTAACCCTGGTGATGGTGGGGAAGACGGGTGTGACAGGGGCGTTTGGCTTCCTGTACCTGTACATGACGGAGCTCTTCCCCACCGTGGTGAGAAACATGGCCCTGGGAGCCACCTCGATGGCATCGCGTGTGGGCAGCACCGTCTCCCCATACATCGCCTTCATGGGTCAGTGTGTGTGTGTGTCTCTATATAAGAGTATGGAGCCATATATGTCTGTCTAGATCTGTGTTTGTTAATGCTGTCTGATTTCAGGTACATACAACAAGTTCCTACCTTATATCTTGATGGGTGGAGCCACGGTCATGATTGGGTTGTTGAGCTTGTGGCTACCTGAAACCAAAGGTGAAGAACTTCCAGAATTCATCCATCAGGTGAAACCACTTCAAAGGTATGTTACCATGGTGAGGGTTGAAGCATGTGGTGGGGTATTCTGGGATGTACAGTCGGGTCTGACTTTGTGTTGTGTATCTAGGGTGTGTTTATGGCAACAGGGTAGAGGGAGTACACATGACCGGAAGAAGGGGACAACCTCTGTGGAGATCTGAAGACTCTGAAGCCAGATCACTAGAGGCTCTAGTGGTGCAAAGACCCAGCATTTCCCCTCATCATTATTGTATTTGTGTATGTAAGCACAATGGAGCTTCTGTCCTTGTCTCTAACATTAAGCACATATGTTAGGTACACATATGCATAGGCGTAAATTTAGGTAGGGACGGTAGGGACATGTCCCTACCAATAATTGCGAGTCTAAATATATATTTTTCATTATTTTAAAATGTTCTGCTCCACAATTGGTTAACTCTCAAGGTCATCGTTACTCCTGATTGGCAGGAGAGCGCTGATCACAACGTGTCAGCCAGTCAGCTAACGGTGGTCAAGTGAGCGTTGAACCGAGACTGAGAATTGGCTTTTTGCCAGCTACTCCTGTGAGGTATAAGTTAACATTGAGTGAATAAAAAACTATAAAATCGAATTATATTACACTCCTGTATATTATTGTTGAAAATGTATAGTATCTCTAACGTTAACGAGCCTTTGCTAGCTCTAGAACTCAACTACGGAATTGTCTGCTTGCTAGCTATCGGACATTCTTTGTCTTGAATATGCCGTAGTTGCGGTCAAAGCCATGCTAGCTATACCTGCAAACTAAAAGGATTTGTTAATATAGTCATACCAAACTGCTATTTCTATTAGGAAAATTAAGCAATGGAAGGCAGCAGTTCAGACATGGAAGAGGCAGTTGGAGCTACAGGGTCACAGTTGTGGATTTTAAGTGATTAAAATAGTGAAAAAACTTTACAAAATTCGTGGATTCAACAAACAATCTACTGTAGATTGAATAATGTGCCTAGCTGGTTCTAAAAGTATACATTAGTTGATAGTGTAGCTACATGTGTCATTTTAATTGTTTTTAAGGAGATTGGTCCACATGCTAGGAAGGATTTAGACATTGAGAGGGGCAGTGACAGTTCATGTGAAGATGAGGGTAGCAGCGAAGACGTCCATGACATTGAAGACAAGCCAAACCATTATTAAATTGAGCTATATAGCTAATATTAGCTTCAGAAATAAGTTTAGTTAACTACTGGATGTACGTACTGTTACAGAACTCTGAATAAACCTGAATATATTTTGACACTTCTGACCTACTGTATGTAGCCTAACGCAGTATCTTGTGTATGTGGGTGTGTGTGTGTTAGCACAAACGCCTTCTGCTCATGCTCTGTTTAGGTAGGAGCATCGATAGCAAAATAGTGTATGGTAAACCTGTCCCCACCAATGTTCAAACCAAACCTACGCCCTTGCACATATGTAACAGTAGGTCAAATTCAGGTTAGTTATCATGTGATTTTCATTAAGACCAGATGGTTATAATAAATGATGGGTGAAGATGCCATGATATGTGTGCATTATGTGTGTGTTGAGTGAGTTAATAGAGTGAGTCACCATACCCTTGAGTTAAGAAGCGGGAAGACTCAAGTTGAGACAACGCCATTCTAACACCCTTATTCTTTCATACAAGTCCTCCAATCGTATGCAGGCACTTGCGTGCACACACAAGTTGTACAGTAGCATCTCAACCACAACTGCAGACCCTGTCATCAACAAGCCCTCATAGAAGAATAACGATGGAGTCTTGGACAAGGGAGTCAGGTGTCTGAGTGGTTAGAGAATCTGGCTGATCCTTTCGTCCATATTATCCTGAGTTACAGGACAGTGTTGTGCTAACTGAATGTAGAATGGTCAGATAGGTGGTCAGATGGATCAGACACATGACCTTTCGTCTGCCTGCAGGTGGCGCAGTAACACAACAACAGCCTGCCTGGCACAGAGACCACGGGAGGATCAGCTTTAGTCTGACCGTACCTGTCGGAGACATACTACCGGTACCGAGAGATTGAACGCCTTATGCTCTCAAGGCGAGAGGCGACAGGTTTAAAGCCAATAGGGGGAAACACGGGCCCAAGAGGCCCCGGGTCCGGCTGAAAGAACAGGTGTCCCTAGAGACAGTAATTCGGAAGCTTACCGCAGCCTCAAAACCGTTGCCTGGGTGATTTGATGAGCCAACCGACTAGCCTAGAGCGGTTTACCGGTGATGACTACGACAGAGATGGCACTTCGAGGTCCGTCAGGATAACGTTGGACACGAAACCTCTATGAAATATTACCTTTGCCGATGTGGCATATTGTCTCAGGTAAATTTGACTGCAGACAGCTGGCTTCGCTGCACAGCTGGATGTGACTGCTAGCTGTGGAACGTACAGTGCTTCTGAAAAGCTATGCGGTACTTGTGGAACAAGGTAGCTTAGCAGGCTAGCTAGCTAGCTAATACTAGCTAGCTTGCAAGCTTTCCGTCACCTATGTATGGAATGCATGGGGATTCGTATGTGCCTGAGTGTTGCCATGTTTGTTACAGTTCATGACTCCCAAGTTCACCACTTGAGAGGGTAAATACGATAGTCGAGAATGGAGCCTTTCCTGCAGATAGCCCCCCACTCATTGGCCATCGTATTGACTCGGGTGGGCACGGCGAATACTACCGGAGTGTCGGAAAGCGATGAGCTCCCACGGCATCACACCGGCTACGAGATCTTTGCTGATTTTAAAGCCGAGAACACGCAGCACCTGTGGAACCAGCGGGTCTCAGATGCGGTGTCAGAGACGTTTTTCCTGGGCTGGATAGACGAACACGTGCTGTTGATTCAAGGGAAAGAGGACCATCTGGAGGTGTTACGAGAGGGGTGGATGCGGAGGTCCCTGAACCCACCACGAGGATTCCACATCAAATACCTGGGTAAGCTGGACTGAAGCACTGTATGTCACCATGTCACGACACACCGT
This sequence comes from Mallotus villosus, assembly GCA_903064625.1. Taxonomy (NCBI): domain Eukaryota; kingdom Metazoa; phylum Chordata; class Actinopteri; order Osmeriformes; family Salangidae; genus Mallotus; species Mallotus villosus. The sequence continues at coordinate 147,174 of CAEFZP010001853.1, read as the reverse complement.
TTCAATGCCAATGTTGTGCCATGGTATGATTATTGATGCTGTGCATCTAACGTTATTCACCCATGCACACAGTACCCACTTGCCCATTTCAAGGCAGGGTGCACTCAGTATCTACAAGAAACGTGGAATTAATGTACTACCTCATTATATAAACACAAGTCCTGTAGGGCCTATTGACAATGTTTCTAGTCACCAGGGAACTGTTGAGATATGTTTAATGGGACCAAGAAGAGGTGGGCCTGTTGTGTGGTCCCAGGATCAGTCAGCTGTAACCCTGGCCTCACAACCCCCTGAACCAGTTTTTGTGGAGACAGAGGTCTGGGATACATGGCCTGGCTGGTGCTTAAGCAGTGTTCAGATTCAGTAATGTCCTAATGTCTTCAATGTCAGTACTGTATGTTAGATCATTATAACTATTAATTGATCCTTCTGCCATAAGTCAGAGGTAAACACACTTGCACGCCGCATGCATACTTGAATACACAGAGATACACACGCTTGGAAGTGGACGACTTGTATTTCATGAAGTGTGTTCAGATGGGTGTTTCTCAAGTTTCAGTTATAAGGGAGGTGCATCACTTTTATCATTCATAATTGTCATTTGGTCTTTGACACATTCGGAGCTACCGTGAAGCAGCACTGTTGGTTGTTTTAGAAGTCTTCTTTTTACGTCACAAACTAGTGTTGTCAGTGCTGCCGAGTCTGAAAAAAAGAGCTTTATTCTCTCTGAGCATTCCTCTTTTCTTCTCCTCAATCAGAGCAGAAACAAGCAACACACTTTGTCTTACTCCACAGGCCACAGGGCAAGTTGTGTCTCCTCCTTGTCCCTATCTGTCCACACTCCAAGCCTCACTGCCCTGGTCCCAACCAGGCTCTCCATCTCCTCCACCCAACTGCCCCGCAGCCAGCGCATAATCAAGTGTGTGTTTGCTATAATGCGCTGTTCATCTGTGAGCTAAGTTATAAGCGGATGAAATTTGGATTTGTGGGGTAAGAGTGCGTGTGTGTGTGTGCGTGCGTGTGTGTGTGTGCGTGTGTGTGTGCACAGTGGGGAAAGGTAAGGGGTTCCAAGAGGAGAGATAGTCCCGCTGGTTCCCATTCACAAGCTGTGGATTGTGTTTGTGTCCCAGAGCGTAACAGAAACTCCCATGTTGCAGGAGGGTTAAGGGCATGGATATAGACACAGAGTGCCCCCGCCTGTAACAAGGTAGTAGTAGTATCTGGTTCTCAAGGTCTCCTGCTTGTGTTTGTTTCTTTGCTGTGCAGTCTGTTGTAGCTTATTATTTCAAGAACCCCTGAATCTTATGTTCCTCTAATCCTGGTTGGCTAAAGGGCAGTAAACAACTAGGGTCTGGACCACCTCCTTCCAGATACAACTGACTTTAACCTCTCCTCTCCTCAGTCTGATGGTAACTGGAGGAGCTGTGGAATGTCTGCAGCCTTTGTAGTTGTAATTTGTCACAGTATCAAATTACAAACTATCATATTACTCACCCCCTCCTTGCTCTGTCTGATGTGCACAAAAGTTCAACGCGCGCACACACACATACAGTACATACACACACACACACACTACACTTATACCCATGCCTATTCTCTACATAATTACAGTTCAACTGGTAAAAAATAGAAGAGAAGTAGTCTTTCATCAGAAACAGCCCACCCCCCAGCCCAACACAGGAGGTTGCTGCTGTGGTGTGTGTGTGTGTGTGTGTGTGGTGTGTGTGTGTTTTCTCTGCAGACAGGAGGAGGGGCCTGCGTGTCCCAGCTCTTCATAAATCTCTCCTCCTCTCATCTCAGCCTTTATACCTGCCAGCTGGCTTCCTACCTCCAGGCAGGTAGATTCCAGGCCCCCCATCCTCCTCCTTATTTCCTTATCTCTCTCTCTCTCTCTCTCATCTCTCTCTCACTCTCTCTCTCTCTCTCTCTCTCTCTCTCTCTCTCTCTACTCTCTCTCTCTCTCTCTCTCTCTCTCTCCTTCCCTCCTCTCATTGTCTAAGTCTCCTTCTCTCTTCATGTCCCTACCTGACTCTGTGCACCCCCTTCTCTCAGACTCTGTGGTAATGTCAGGAGCTGTTGATTGCCCAAGGAGGTTATCACTTGGTGTAGTGCTGCCTCCTAGAGGTAGGATTCTGTCAGGAACTCATTTCAAACCACAATAAAGAGCCAGTGGGCGGGCATTCACAGACTCGGTAAAGCTACTGTATGAACGTGGGGAGGTTTGGGGCTACAGTCAGGATGGAATAGGGTCTAGACACTGGATGACGCCTGTACCCGGAGGAGCTGAACACGGCTGACGTGTGTGAGCATGACCTGTGTGTCTGTGTGTGTGTGTGTGTCTCACGTGTAGCTAGTGGCGGTCGAGGCAGGCATGTGGCATCCAGGTAGCTGGCCTCTGATCTGGGAGGTATTTCCAGGAGGGAACACGCTGAAAGCCACTTAGGATCATCCCCACTAAGGCTGTTCAGGGCTGGCCTGCTGCTGTGTGGAAGCCCCCTGCTGGTGGTCGAAACCCTCTCAGTCTAACACCTGCACTTGGCTCAATACTACACCTGACTCTCGAATCCAGCCTCTTCTGCAACATTACGCCTAGCTCCACTATCATCCATCTGAAGGTCCCACTGAGTTCTTCCAAGGTTATCTCATGTTGTCGAGCGCAGTGTCAATATTGAACACGGGGTTCCTGTATTTGAATTTTAAATGATCCTGATCGAGAGGACAATCCTAATGTGCACGTTCTACTTATTCTATCTCAATACTTTCCACTAATGGAAAAACAGTTGCTTACAGACTATCTTCAGTTGACCATTGTATAGAAGGAGAGTTATGTCAGTATTAGAGGAAGTCACATTGAACCTGCTAGTCTTCATGTGTCCACTAGGTGTCCCAGTTGCATGTGCCTCCATCATGTGTCTCCTGCAGCCCTCTTGGCTGCTCGGAACAATCCATGGTGCTCATTAATGGAGTCTGATGCAGACAGTGTTAAGAGACAGGAGATGTGACTAGTGCTGTTTCAGTGCTGGGTGGGACTGCCTGTCTGTTGTCTGTCTGTCTGTCTGTCTGTCTGTCTGTCTGTCTGTCTGTCTGTCTGTCTGTCTGTCTGTCCGTCCGTCTGTCTGCCAGGTGGTCGTCTGGTTACTCTGAGTTTCACACACAGCTGAAATGACACACCCACAATGTAGATTTGTCTATCTTTGAACATTGTCTTCTGTAGTTGTGTAGGCAAGAGCATTATCTGGCCTCCCAATGCCAGCTCTCTCTATCTCTCTCTATCTCTCTCTCTATCTCTCTCTCTCTCTCTCTCTCTCTCTCTTCTCTCCTCCCTCTCTCCTCTCTCTCTCTGTCTCCGATAAAGATTTGTTCTCTAATCTTCACTTCAGTGTCCAGTAATCCTCAGTATTGGTTCAAAGCTAAAAGGAATCTATATCCACAATTGTGACCCAGTTCCTAAAAACTGTCACTGGAAAATGTAGTATCCAGCCTGGGCTGAGTGTGTGTGTGTGACTTGGAGCTAACCACTTTGGCAAAGAGAGCAGGGGTGGACTAGTAGATGTTTTAGAGACTGTTATGTAAGGTAGTTGTATTCCTCCTGTGTTTCTCTATGTGTGTGGGTCCTTGTCAGTATTTTCGATACATTGTGAGAAGTTACAATAAATGATAAGCTGAACAATGACCACCAGGGGATCTAGTTCCTGTCAGTAGTAAATGGTTCCACAGACGCCATGCTGCCTTCCTATCCCGCGCTGCCTGGTTATCCAGCTAAGCTCATCTGCTGTCTGACTCACATGTAACACACAGACCAGGACTGGTCCGGTCCCAGTGAGTCAACCTGCAGCCTGCCAGGGGCACACACATTACTACTGCTCGGACCCAGCACACATGCACACATACACACACACACACACACACACACACACATATGTATATATTCGTATGTACACACAGACAAAGACAAATGCAAATACATAAACTCTAAAAGAGCACACACACACACACAAACAAAGACACACACTCTCTCACTCAAACAGATATCTGCTGTGTTTGCTGGGCCTTCATTTCCGACCCATCGTGAGTCTTGGCTCTCACACTGGACACAACCATGGGAGCTGCATAGTGAAGAGCTACACACACAGGAACCCCTTGACCAGTCAACCACACACACACACACACACATGCCAACACACACATACTTCAGAGAAAGTTGTGCAAGCCCACTTACCAGGCTGATCTCAATAAGAAGCTTCTGTAGCTGTCTGCATGTCACTGAAGACTCACTGTTTTAGAGACAAGCTTCTCTCTAATGCCTAATGTACTCTGACAGGACCCGTGTGTCCTCTAAGCCTATTCCAGGCCCTGTCTTTTGTCAATGTGATGGTGATTTTTCTGAGGTGTGTAATGTGTGTGGGGCCCATGTAGATGGAGGAGTGTTGTCCTTGCTGATTGGAGAGCGATTTTGCGGCTCTGCCGAGTGGGGCCTTGGTGGTGCCGGTTTGCCGTCGGGGGATTGGATGTTTGGAGCAGGTCCCTGTGCATGTTGGACAGCTTCATACGGCCCTGGTGTTCTGCTCGAAGGAGAGAAGCAAACATTCCATCACTCCAGTTTCTTAATCAGCCATGGATTCTTTTATCATGCCTCATTGCCAGAAACAGGCCTTCGTTAGCGGGTGGATAAATCTGGACTTTTAATCTCTCGCACATGTTTCAAAACTACATTTCCACAAAACGGTGTCATGTTGTTTTAAATCCTGGCTGACTGCTTGGTGAAGGCCCGAGACCAGAACTCTCCATGCCTCAGAATGTTCAGGGCTGCGTTTCTCGAATATAACGATGGATCGTGGCAACGATCGAGCAAAAAACGAATATTTCTTGTGCGTTTCCCAGTATGCTCGTAAGGAGTAGTCTAATCTACGCGCTTTCAAGAGCTACAAATTTTCAAGAGACACTTTAGCTACGATGTCTTTGGGAACGGCCCGTAAAACTAAGATTCGTCGTACGATGGTTTCTACGATCAATTTAGGCTTACGATGCTTTCGGGAAACGCAGCCCTGGCCAGTAAGACGCTTGCTGTCTGGGAGACCTACAGCCAATCAGGGAGTCTTAAATATGACAAGGATGTGTATGAGCAGCGAGGGAACATATTTGTGTTCCAGAGCAATGGTTTAGGGGCCGCCGGGGGACTTCCAGATGATGGGGAGGGTTGGGATGTTTACATACGTGTGTGAGAGAGAGGGAGAGAGAGAGAGGGTGGGGGGAGAATAGAAGGGAGGAGGGGGCTGAGTGCTCTGATAATTCAGACCATGTTTGGCCGAGCTTTGAGGAGAGGTGCTAGGTAACAGAGCGTGTCACAGCAGAATGGTTGGTGGTGGTGGTGGGGAGGTCACATGGTCCTTGGTGAGGTCACATGGCAGATTGACTGTGAGGGAAGTATGCGTGAGGGGGAAAGTTTGTGTGGGCGTGTGTCTCTGCATGCTTGTCATCACGAAGAGGCCTGACATAACAGGGGCTGTAACACAAGCCATAACCAACACCAGAGGTCCATCAGATCTCTGGACCCAACGCCAGCATCTCAGCCCAGCCCACCCTGTGTGTGTGTGTGTGTGTTTTATAGTTGTTTGCTAGCCTGTTGTTGTTGCAGTATCTGACTGTTAAGTTGTTTTCCTGCTGTGAGATCATGCCAAAGTCCCAGAATCCATCCCGATTTCTGATTGGGTGGGAGTTTTGCTGTGCCGAGGAAGTGAAGGGTGAGTGACATTGACCTTCACCAGGTTTGGTCCCTAAGGGCCTCCGTAGTGTGTGATTACAGGGAGGTGTAATACAAAACGGGGTCTGGTTAGCCTCAGCCCTGACAGACACACCCACACACGCACACACACACACACACACACACACATACACACACGCACACACTGAGCTGGAGGAGCTACCAACATGGCTACCTGAGTCGTTTTAGAACCTTTCTATAATGAAGGCTGCATAAATGTCAGTAGTGTAGCATATTAGGATGGTAAATATGTTGCTGTCTTCATCCACCCAGTCTGACCTCAATTCGACCCCAAGAATATACCCCGAGTTTTACCCTTCACCCCTAACTTTGCCCCTTACTGTAACCCAGGGGTCAGCACCCTTAGACACACATTCGCGTAGTCATTGGCACACTGGGCGATAAGCGTGCAAAAGTAAAATTTCAAATGTTGTTTTTTTAAAGACAGACCTTCTCACTAGGCATTTACAGCAGTGCATGGATTCCACACTATGGGTGTTGACATAGTTGGAAGTAACGTGCAGCTAGCTAGTTCCGTTCTTTAGCTTAGCGTCCTTGTTTGCATTGTCTGTTTTAGCACAGACAGACAAAAAGGTTGGTGATGGCGTATTTGTTGTCGACTTAATGTCGAAATGGCACAGAAATGAACAAGAACCTTTCAAACTGGCAGGTCTTGTCAAAAAAGTCAAATATTGCTGTCTCAGTCCACCTATTCATGATGACTCTACCCTGAACCCCTAACTTTCTCCCTTCCTCTCCAACCCTCAAAGCCCCTACTCCCAAACACTACCCCACATTCCTTACAATCCAACTACATCCCTTACAATCTTCAAATCCCCTGGCATATCTGCTCCTGCGCTGAATGAAGGCTCCACAGAGGAGAGGGGGACAAGAGGGATGAGGAGGAGGAAGGTGTGTGGAGAAGAATGGTGACCCCTGATCCAGGCCTGACAGGAGCCGCATTTCTCTCTGACATCACCTCCTGAAGCCGTAGAAACCGTCTGGGCCCGCCCACCATGATTAATGATTGGCTCGGTGGGGGGAATTATTCACGTCTAAACTCTTTTTAATGTACACAGATGTCCGACTCTGGCCAGCTCTGCTACTATAGTGGATGCTGTCAAAAAGCGACTCAAACAGTGTCTCCTGTAGTTTATTTGCCCCACCAGCCTGATTTGCTCGTCTTTCTCTCTCATTTGATTGGCCGTCTCTTCGCTCCGGTCTTCCCCCCTGGGTTGGATTTGCTCCCCGGTCTGTCCTCCGGTCTCTCTCCTGCCGGGGGTCTCCAGCTGCATTCCTGAGGGGAGGCCGCCGCCACAGCTGTGAGAACAGAGAGGAGAGAGAGGAAACTCAGAGGGCCCTGCTGGTGACCCTGCAGAGGGAGGAGGGAGGAGGGATGAGTTAGGGAGGGATGAGTGATTAGTATTGGCTAGTACTGTTCTGCATTTCGTCGTGTCTGTCTGGGTCTTTGTTCTTGCGTCTTTCTTCTGTACTGCTTTCTTCGTTCTGTCTTCTCTGCTTTCTCGGTCGTCGTCTTTTCTTGCTCTTACTGTCTTCTTTCGCGTCTTCGTTTCTTCGTCGCTGTGCGTCTGATGTTCGGCGTTGTCCTGTCTTCTATTTCTGTTCTTTCGTCTGCTTTTGTACGGGATGCGGGAGGTGATGGTGGAGCCGATGACCCTCAAAGTAAAAGATAAAGCAAGAGCAAGAGAAAAGAAAGGAGCGGAGGTTACAAACTACCATTGCAGCTCACGAGAGCCAGACTTTTTCCTGTCCTCTAGACAAAGAGCCGGGACAACATTGCAGCCCTGTCTCTCTCTTTCTCTTTCTGTCTCTGTCTCTCTCTGTCTCTCTGTCTTTCTGTCTCTCTGTCTTTCTGTCTCTCTGTCTCTCTGTCTCTCTCTGTCTCTTCTCTGTCTCTCTGTCTCTCTGTCTCTCTCTCTCTCTCTCTCTCTCTCTCTCTGTCTCTCTCCTCTCTCTCTGCTCTCTCTCTCTTTCTGTGTTGCAGCGTAGTAGTGAATGAGGTGGTCCATAATGACAGGATCATAGTAGCGCAGCTCAGCAGAGCTCCTCCCCCTCCCCTGGCTGACTGACGGGCTTCCTGGCCCCCCCTCGTCCCCCTCCCTCCTCTCCCCCTCCCCCTCCCCTCCTCCTCCAGCGCGGCGCAGCGGCAGAGGAGGATCAGGACAACAAGAGAGCGAGCGAGCGAGAGAGAGAGAGGCAGGCGGTAGAGAGAGTGCGAGAGAGGGAGAAAAAAAGAGAGAGACGGCCGGAGGATAGCCGACAACACAAAGACAGCGAGAAACACGCCGTTCTGCCTGACGCTCCGGATTCCTATTTTGGGGGGGGGGTTGTTGTTTATTTTTGGGTTGTGTGCGGGTTCTTCTCCTCATCTCGCCGTGTGTATCGGGCTCCCATCCTCCATCATCCCTCCACACAGGCACGGTAAAGACGCTCTCTCACGCTCACACACACACACACAGACACCCACCCTTTCCAGTGGAACGGCGGCCGTGGATGTGTACGCCTGACGGAGGAGCGCCGTCGCCCGCGGACGGACTGATCGACGACGGCGATCGGACGCCGATCGAAGGAGAAGAGAGGTAGCCGTTAGCGCTGGCTCCAGAGCCGTGTGCTCTCCCTCCCTCCCTCCTCCCTCCCTCCATGGCCGCTGCCTGCGCTTGCAGCCTGGTCTCTCTTTTGTGTTAACGGCTCTCCCTTAGCCCAGCCCTCCCCTCTCTCCCGCCCGCCTTCAACACAGCTATTGTCTGGATCCGGGGGGCTCTCTCACAGTGCCCACCCAACCCCCGAACCTTCTCCAGACCACGCTGCCCCTTCTCCCTCATCTCCATCGCCTGCCTCCTTCCCGCGCGGCTGTCTGGTTCAGGGCCCAGTGCTGGCTGGGTTTACACGTGAAGCTGCCGATGCTAAGCCTGGATTAATGGCAGGCGCGAGCTGACGCTGGCTCGGACTACACATCTCCCACCCCCCGGGATCACGGAAGGAACCCCAGCGGACGGCACCAAGCTGAGCTCGGCTCGTCCGCCCCGTCTGTGCGCGCGTGTGTGTGTGAGAGCGAGAGCGAGTGTGTTCCAGAGAGAGTATGCGTGTAGCAGGCAGAGACAGCGAGCGTTAAAGGGACGTCAGTGGCGGGGCGCTGGGCCATGTGTCTGGTGTGACCTGGTGGAGGTGTATCTGGAAGAGAGCCTGGATGTGGAGGTGGAGGTAACCCCCCGCAGGTCCACCCAGCCCTGCCCGCTGCCCGGGGCGGAGCCAGCATGAAGAAGACTCGCAGCACCACCCTGCGGCGCGCCTGGCCCAGTTCTGACTTCTCCGACCGGGCCTCGGAGCGGACGCGCTCCCGCAGCGAGAAGGACTACCGGCTCCACAAACACAAACACTACCCCCCCCAGTACCTGTGCCAGTCCCCGCCTGGCTACATCGCTCCAGGTGGGTCACACTGTCACGCTGGAGATACTACACTCGCACTTCTGCGTACGTGTGTGTGTGTGTCAAGGTGGACAACAGATACTATGCTGGCAGTGTGTGTTTGTGTCTAGGTGGACTTAGATACTATGCTGGCAGTGTGTGTGTGTGTGTAGCAAGTGGACTACAGATACTACGTTCTCACTACTGTGTGTTTGTGTCAAGGTGGACTACAGACTATGCTGGCAGTATGTGTGTGTTTGTGTGTCTAGGTGGACTACAGATACTACGTTCTCACTACTTTGTGTTTGTGTGTGTCAAGGTGGACTACAGACTGCTGGCAGTGTGTGTGTGTGTTTGTGTCAAGGTGGACTACAGACTATGCTGGCAGTGTGTGTGTGTTTGTGTCAAGGTGGAATACAGACTATGCTGGCAGTGTGTGTGTGTTTGTGTCAAGGTGGACTACAGACTATGCTGGCAGTGTGTGTGTTTGTGTCAAGGTGGACTACAGACTTACTATGCTGGCAGTGTGTGTGTGTTTGTGTCAAGGTGGACTACAGACTTACTATGCTGGCAGTGTGTGTGTGTTTGTGTCAAGGTGGACTACAGACTTACTATGCTGGCAGTGTGTGTGTGTGTGTGTTTGTGTCAAGGTGGACTACAGACTATGCTGGCTGTGTGTGTGTGTTTGTGTCAAGGTGGACTACAGACTATGCTGGCAGTGTGTGTGTGTGTGTGTAGCAGGTGGACTTCAGATACTACGTTGAGACTACTGTGTGTTTGTGTGTGTCAAGGTGGACTGCAGGTACAATTCTTGTACTACTGTGTGTTTGTGTGTGTGCTTGTGTAAGTGGACTACAGATACTATGCTGATTGTGTGTGTGTGTGTGTGTGTGTGTGTGTGGTGTGTGTGTGTGTGAGAGATGGATTAAGAGATGGATGAGGAGGTGGATGAGGAGATATCAGGAGGTGGATGAGACAGGGGATGAAGAGGTGGATGAGGAGATATCAGGAGGTGGAGGAGGAGTACACACTACCAAGTTAGTTGGTCTGCCTTTGGGAGCGATGATGAATGAAGAATAGTCTGTACATGTCACCCACCACACACACACACACACACAGATCTCAGCATCACACGGCGCACGCACATCTAATCTTGTCCAATTAATGTACGTGTAGGTAGGCAAGTGAAGATATAATGTAGTTATAATTTCAAAGTCCAGGAATTAGCAATTATTGTTGTCTCTATTAGAGCAGTGTCTGGGCTGTTTTGGGAATGTAATGTAGAAACTAGGACATTACAAGCTTGGACACACTGACCTGATCCAAAATACCTAGACAGGGAAAAAAGAAAAAATCCAGTGTTCAGGTTGGTAGTGCTGAAATCCCAAGAGGAAAACCAAAACGTCGCTAACGGAAGGGCACAATGAATACTATTCATGCGTTTTATTTTCATAGCGGACTGGCCTTCTTAAGATACAGTTTTATCATTGGGGGGAAGAAATTATAACATTACTTTGCTACTTTAGTCATATGTGTTATTATGAAATCTCCCTCAAATTATTAAACTGATATGTTCAGTTCAGACTCAGACTTTTGTACCCCACTGTATGTGGCTGATGACAGTGAGTGCTGGCTCGAGCAACAACTGAATGAACTGCAAATCCCAGAATGCCTCTCTGGCTTCAGAACCAGGATGTTGTGTTAGGTGACGTCACTACAGAAGTGTGCAGAGTATCGTTGTGATTTAACACAGGTCTTTAATGTGTCCAGTCGTGACAAACTCCTGGAGCTAGTCAGATTCTGAGGTCAAACTGTCTGGCAAGGCAGGGAGAGAGGAGGGAAGAAGAGAGAGAAGACTGCAGGGATGAAGAGAATGAGTGTGTGTGGTGTGTGGGGTGTGGTGTGTGTGTGTGTGTGTGTGTGTGTGTGGTGTGTGTGTACCATCCAGGAAGCCCATACAGAGGGTCTGAATGAGGAGAGTGAATGGAGGAGGAGCCAGGTCCAACAAGCCCACATGCTCTCAAGGCTCCTTCACGTCTCCTAGCAACACAGCGGGTCAGAGGCTAGCTGACATGGCCATTGTTCAAGAAAAGTGTGAATGAGGAGCGAGAGAGAGAGAAGGAAAATGATGGATAGATACATAGAAAGATAGCAAGATAGACAGATAGAAGATAGGTTGATAGATAGAAAGATAGATAGACAGATAGACAGATTGGTTGGTAGATGATTACCGTAGTTTCTCAGTCAGAAACACTGTCACACACCCCTCCTAGCAGTGAGGCAGCTGACAGGGATATTGGTTATGCTGGGGACCCCCTCAGTAGCAGCTTTGGGGCCGTCTCACAATTGGCTGTATTGTTAAGAGATAAAGAGGGCAGCTTTAGCAAGTGCAGAGCAGAGCTTGAAACCACTAAGCTGGGCCCTGTGTGCAGACTTAACCAGCAGAGGAAAAGACTGGTTGTTCTCTCCTCAGGACTGTTGCTGTGAGCTGCCCTCTCAGAGAGACCAGTCCTCATAGGCTTGCTCTCTCTTCTGTCTGTCTTCTGCTGACAGGCCTGCTCTTCTCTCCCTTTTTTCCAGATAGGGCAGCCGCCATCTCTGTTCTGGTAGCCCTACTCTGCTCTGTTCTGGAGGTTTCTCACAGGCCTCAGCACAACAGCGTGGCATTTTGAAGAAGTGTATTAGTGAACGCACACCTCGACATCAGTCGACTTCATGGACAGTGTTGGAGGTTGTCCCATACGATTAGCCAGTTTAGCCGAGAACCTTTTATGGCTTGACAACATTTGACAATGTCTTGCCAAATGTAAGTAAAGATGAAGGTGATAGTTGAGGAAGTGGATGATGAGATGAGAAGGTATCAGGAGGTGGATGAGGAGATGACAGGTGGATGGGGAGGTATCAGGAGGTGGAGGAGGAGGTGGATAAAGAGGTATCAGGAGGAGGATGAGGAGGTGGAGGAGGAGGTGGTATCAGGAGGAGGAGGAGGTATCAGGAAGTGGATGAGGGGATGGATGAGGAGGTTTCAGAGGGTGGATGAGGAGGTATCAGAGGGTGGATGAGGAGGTGTCAGAGGGTGGATGAGGAGATGGATGAAGAGGTATCAGGAGGTGGATGAGGAGGTATATAGAGATGGATGAGGAGGAGGAGGTATCAGAGGGTGGATGAGGAGATGGATGAAGAGGAGGAGGTATCAGGAGGTGGATGAGTAGGTATCAGTAGATGAGATGGATGAGGAGGAAGTATCAAAGGGTGGAGGAGGAGGTATCAGGAGGTGGATGAGGAGGAGGAGTTATCAGAGGGTGGATGAGGAGATGGATAAAGAGGTATCAGGAGGTGGATGAGGAGGAGGAGGTATCAGAGGGTGGAGGAGGAGATATCAGGAGGTGGATGAGACAGGGGATGAAGAGGTGGATGAGGAGTTATCAGGAGGTGGTTGAGACAGGGGATGAAGAGGTGGATGAGGAGATATCAGGAGGTGGAGGAGGAGTACACACTACCAAGTTAGTTGGTCTGCCTTTGGGAGCGATGATGAATGAAGAATCGTCTGTACATGTCACCCACCACACACACACACACACACAGATCTCAGCATCACACGGCGCACGCACATCTAATCTTGTCCAATTAACACAGATTCAGCTGCAGCCCTAAATAGAAAGTCAACTTCTAGAGTCCCAGATGACTACTAGCGGCCCTCTCTCTTCCTTCCTCTCCATCTACCATCCCTCTTTCTCTTCACCTCTTCTTGCTCTCTCTCATCTCCCTTGAAACCTCTGTACCTGCTCTCTCTCTTCCTCTTCCCTATTTCCTCTTCCATCTTTAACCCTCTCTCTGCTCCCCCTCTCTGTTCACTATCCCAAACTCCCAACACAGTCAAAGGCCAGTATATCATCTAGCTTACAGGTTCAACAGAGGTCCCAATCCTTCTTTAGAAAGTTAGACCAGCCCACGCCGACTGACTGGTTCATGCATGAAGCTAAGAGGTGGCAGTAGATGCAGTAATGAGTGATTGAATATGTTGAGCTTAGAAGCCGTATTAGCTGCAGTAATGAGTGACAGATTCAAGTCCTGGCATGATGTTTGCCTAAACACCTTAGTAAGTAGGAAGTATCTAACTGCCTGAGCCTGGGGCTGGGACTCTGAGGTGAGGTGGCATACCTCTGTTGTTCTCTCTCCTTCCCCCCCCCCACCCTCTGTCTTTACCCTCCTCTCTCCTCCAGTGTTTTTCTGCAGCCCTGCTCAGAGGGAAGGTCTAAATGTGGACAGGTTTATCTGACCTGATTCTGTTTGAGGTGGCAGACTTGGTCGATGTTACTGTTCTAAAAGCCCCTCTCTTCTCTCCCCTCTTTCTTTCTTTCCTCTCCTCTCATCCTCTCTTCCTCTCCTCTCATCCCCATTGTTTGTCCTCTCCCTTTCTTTTTCTCCGATGCAGCCAAAGCAGTGTAGCAGCGATGCATGCTGGGATGTGTGAACTTGTTAACCCTGTGCCTCTCACGGCGTTGCAGATGCTGACGCAATGCCCCGCCCCCTTCCTGCAAAAGCTGTCACTGAAGCTCCTCCCCCCTCTCTGTGTGCTGAGCCCTGGGATACCCACCCACTCACGGCCCCGTGTTCCTCTCTACTCCATACACACACGCTCACTTGCCGGCACATCGCACACATGCATGCATGCACACTCACACTCCTCCCGCAGCCTCATGGCTGCTCTAGCTTCAACACTCAATGCTCACTCACTCACACACACGCTCCCCTCTCACAGTCTCTCCACCAATCAGCCTCTGGGAGCCCTGGCCTGGTTTACTAACGCCCCTCCCCCTTCTCTCCCAGGCGTTTTGCTTGCAGCAGCTCAGGCTATTTCTGTTCCCCTACACACTGTGGCACGCTCCCTTAATGATGCAGGAAAATCCTTAGCAGCTGGCCAGTGTGTGTGTACACTGTATGTGTGTGTGTTTGTGTGTGTACTGCATTACACGTGAGGAACACAGAGTACTACTGCAGCTTAGTAACATTAAAGCCAAATCGTAGGTTTCTCTGTTTAGAAAGTGGATCATCTTCGTGTAGAACTTGAGTGGTATTCAATCCCAGTCTTCTATCGCAGCAGTGCTGTCTCTGTCTCTACCCAGCAGTGCTGTCTCTGTCTCTACCCAGCAGTGCTGTCTCTGTCTCTACCCAGCATGCGTCTGTCTCTACCCAGCAGTGCTGTCTCTGTCCTCTAACCAGCACTGCTGTCTCTGTCTCAATCCAGCAGTGCTGTCTCTGTCTCTACCCAGCACTGCTGTCTTTGTCTCTGTCTCTACCCGGCACTGCGGTTGCTGTTTTTACCCAGCACTGCTGTCTCTGTTTCAACCCAGTAGTACTGTCTGTGTCTCAACTAAGCAGTGCTGTCTCTACCCAGCAGTGATGTCTCTGTCTCTACCCAGCACTGTTGTCTCTGTCTCAACCCAGTAGTGCTGTCTGTGTCTCAAGTTCAACCAAGCAGTGCTGTCTCTACCCAGCAGTGATGTCTCTGTCTCTACCCAGCACTGTTGTCTCTGTCTCAACCCAGTAGTGCTGTCTGTGTCTCAAGTTCAACCAAGCAGTGCTGTCTCTACCCAGCAGTGATGTCTCTGTCTCTACCCAGCACTGTTGTCTCTGTCTCAACCCAGTAGTGCTGTCTGTGTCTCAACCAAGCAGTGCTGTCGCTACCCAGCAGTGATGTCTCTGTCTTTGTCTCTACCCAGCAGTGCTGTCTCTGTCTCAATCCAGCAGTGCTGTCTCTGTCTCTACCCAACACTGCTGTCTCTGTCTCTACCCAGCACTGCTGTCTCTGGCTTTTTCTCTGTCTCTACCCAGCACTGCTGTCTTTGTCTCTGTCTCTACCCAGCACTGCTGTCTTTGTCTCCGTCTCAACCCAGCAGTGCTGTCTCTATCTCTGTCTCAACCCAGCAGTGCTGTCTGTCTCTGTCTCAACCCAGCAGTGCTGTCGCTGTCGTTTTCTCTGTGTGTACCCAGCACTGCTGTCTCTGTCTTTGTCAATACCCATTACTTCTGTCTCTGTCTTTGTCCTCTACCAGCAGTGCTGTCAATGTCCTGGACTTCCTGCTCCCTGACAGGCCCCTCGGAGCATAGGCTATGTAAAGCAGCAAGCATTAGCGGCCTGGATTAGAGGAATTGATAATCCAAACGCCAGAGAGAAGGAGCAGAGTGTAAACCATAGAAGCATGGCTTATTAACCCCACCAAACCCCCCGTCCATTCAGCTCTCATGTAGCTGTTGATGAGGTCAGAAGACACACCAGAGAAGAAGCTGATGACAGGTATACAGAAGTCTTTTGATTAGTTAGAACAGTTGGCACTGTGAAAGAGACCAAACAATCCCAAATAGAGCTGTGTGTTTCCTGATTTCCTGAGTCTTCAACTGCAGCCACTCTCTAACTCCCTCTAGTGTCAGAGCATGTAGTAATGCACACATACACTCTCTCTCACACACACACACACACACACACATTCACACACACTGACAGAATGGCCCTCGCCAGGTGCGAGAGGTCGGGAGAGGTGGAGTCTGGAATGTTTACACTTGCTGAGTTGAACTTTATCAAGTGCCCCACCTGTCTGCTTGTAGTTATGTAGATGAGCCGACTGTTGTCCTTTTCTCCAGGACCACCAAGCACCACCATCTTTGACTTTCAGGTCTCGGACCTGTTCTTCAGCATTCTCCCAGCTCCAAGTTTCCTCACTCAACTTTTTCTGCTGCCAGTAGAGATGAACCACCCCTCCCCCACCACTAGCTGCCCCCTCCCCCCCTTGCACCCACTTGTTACATGATCAGAGCTCCCCCTGCTCTGTTCCACAGCCTCCTTCACCTTTGTCAGTCTGATGAGGCCTCTGTCCCCCTTTTCTACACAGCTAGTTCACACACACACACACACACACACACACACACACACACACACACACACACACACACACACACACACACACACAGGCGAACACACACACACATTGACTTCTTTGACATGCTAATACCTTGCAGCATAAAACTCGTCAATCTAGTGTCCCAGTCAGGAACTGGATCTCAGTTCTGTCAATGAGTCTGCCGAGGAACAGGTCTGTCTGTCTGTCTGTCTGTCAGGAACAGTTCTGTCTGATCAGGAACAGTTCTGTCCGTCTGTCTGATCAGGAACAGTTCTGTCTGTCTGTCTGATCAGGAACAGTTCTGTCTGTCTGTCTGATCAGGAACAGTTCTGTCTGTCTGTCTGATCAGGAACAGTTCTGTCTGATCAGGAACAGTTCTGTCTGTCTGTCTGATCAGGAACAGTTCTGTCTGTCTGTCTGATCAGGAACAGTTCTGTCTGATCAGGAACAGTTCTGTCTGTCTGTCTGATCAGGAACAGTTCTGTCTGATCAGGAACAGTTCTGTCTGATCAGGAACAGTTCTGTCCGTCTGTCTGTATATGAGGAGCAGTCATGTCTGTCTGCTTTAGACAAACTCTAAGTGGGTCATCGGAACCAGAACAGACCGGGCTCTGACCAGCTGGACGCTGTGCTGCAACCTCCCTCCCTCTTTCCCTCCCTCCTCAATCCTTCCCTCCCTCCTCAATCCTTCCATCCCTCGTACACTGATGCTGCTACACTTACTGTTGGAGAGGACAAGCAGACATCTAGGGTAGGTAGAGAGGGAGAGAGAGCATTGAAGAGGGGGGAGGGAGAGAAAGCTTGCAGAACAGGCGTTAGGTGCAACTGGGGATGCGTTGCCATAACAACGCTTTCGGCAGGCCGCCCACAAGCTTGTATGTCAGTGGGCATTACAGAGAGAGAGAGGGAGAGAGAGAATGGGAGGGAGAGGGGGGGGGGAAACGAGTGCATAGTGAAGCAGGACGTGATTGGTCACACCCCCTTGTCTTTGTGTGGAGTGGAGCATGCTGGGAAGGCCCTTGAGTGAATGCTCATTTGTGTGTGAGAGAGAGAGCAAGAGAGGAGCGCGCGTGTGTTTGTGTGTGTGTGTGTGTGTGAGAGGGAGGGAGGGAGGGCTCACGGCTGCAGCTAAAAGAGCTGCCTCGGGATCTGCCTGGATTAAGCCTAGGAGCCGACCGAATCAGCTAAGGTACTGCCAATCTTCCTCGTCTATCTCTTCTCCGTCGCTCCCCCTCTCCTCCTCTCCCTTTCTCTCCGTGCTCGGAGGACGAGTGCGGCTGGTCTGACTGAAGCTGCGTAGCTTTGCGGAGGGAATGACAAAAGAAGGGGGTGGGGTTAAGCGGGAGGTGCATGGACAAAGGACGGTGGCAGCAGGATTGTTTACTACCACTGCAGTAGCAGGAAGGCAGGCAGGAGCACGTCTCTCTCTCTACTCTCCCTCTCTCTACTCTCCCTCTCTCTCTCTCTCTTCCCCTCCCTCTCTCTCTGCCTGTCTTTCTCTCTCTCTGCCTTTCTGTCTCTGTCCCTCCCTATGGACAGCCTGCAGAGTAATGGAGGGAAAGAAGCTTCAGCTAGCTGCCTCATAGCAGCCTCAGCTAACTGCCTGCCTCATAGTAGCCTCAGCTAACTGCCTCATAGTAGCCTCAGCTAACTGCCTCATAGTAGCCTCAGCTAACTGCCTCATAGTAGCCTCAGCTAACTGCCTCATAGTAGCCTCAGCTAACTGCCTCATAGTAGCCTCAGCTAACTGCCTGCTTCATAGTAGCCTCAGCTAACTGCCTTGTAGTAGCCTCAGCTAACTGCCTCAACTAACATATTCTTTGCCTTCTCAGCTAACTGCCTCAGCTAGCTTTCTCATAGCAGTCCTAGCTAGCAGGCTCAAAGCATCTGCACTACAAAATGGCTCTGGTCTTTGCTGTGCTCTGTAGTATGGCGAGTGTAGCAGGACTTCCAGACTGTTCTACACCAGACAGATCCTCTCAGACTGTCTCTTAAGCTGAACAGTAAAATGTCTGATGGATCAATAGTTTGTTGTTAAAATGATTTATGAATCAACAGCATCTAGAGGTCAGAACTTTATAGTGCCTTTCAGTGTACTGCTTTCTCTCTCTGTCTCTCTCTCTGTCTCTCTCTCTCTCTCTCTCTGTGTCCGAGCTGACGTCTGAAAGCTTTCTCTTTTCTCTGGTTAGTCACACTTGATTTTTACCAGGGCTTCTCTTTCATAAAGACATGCTGCCTGGCACTGTGTGTGTTAGGGGGGGGCTAGGGGGGTATTAAGTTCAGTCCATGGTCACCCTCTCCATGGGGAGTGCTGCACAGTTGTCGGTGGAGGTGTGTGAGAGTATGTGTGTGTCGAATGGGGTTGGCTGCAACTGTTCCCACAAGGCCCCTGCAGCTGTGTTCGCGTTTCTCCCCCCCCCCTCTCTCTCTCTTTCTCTCTCTCTCTCTCTCTCTCTCTCTCTCTCTCTCTCTCTCTCTCTCTCTGACCAGTCCTGGCCTTGTGTGTGTCGGAGGCCTCTCCGCGTTTCTCCACTCATCTCAACATGTCTGCTGTCTGCTAGCTCCGGAGCTACACCGCTGCTGTTTTTACAGCTCAGCTTGAGCGCACTAGCATCACATCATACTCTCCCTCCTCCTCTTCCCTCGCCTGCACGCTCGCTCACTCGCTCGCTCATCTGGGTAAATGGGAATGAGGTCACTTCCTCCTCCCCCTCCCGCTTAGCAAGATGGAGAAGATGGAGGCCGGGTTCTCTGAAGCAGTCATACTCTGCTCAGATCCTCTCTCTCTCGTCTGTCTGCTATGCTGTCTGTCTGTCTTTTAGCAGGTCTGGTCTAGCTTGCTTTCTGTCCAGCAGCCAGCCAGTCAGTCTGGATGTTGGTCTGTCTACAAACCCTGTCTGCCAGGCTGTATCCAGACTTTTTGTCCATTGTGTTACAGAATTGTCTTCTGTGTGTTTGTGTGTGGTGTTGGTGTCAGTTAATAGGATTGTGAATAATGTGGAAGTGTGGAAATGGAACAAGTTAAACAAACATGAAAACAGTCGGTTGTAGGAGGTTAAAGAGCCTCAATCGGCCGGTGTTCCGTCATTCGGTGGAAGCTCAAAATGACGTCAAGGATATTTGTAGCGGTGTGCTGTATTTCTATATTGTGGTCTGTGTGTGTGGGGGGGAGGTAGGTAGGGAGAGAAGGCGAGCGAGAGAGACAGGAGCAGTGTCCCTCGGCAGCTGTTTGGACCATGGTCTTCTGATGGGTCAGCAGGCTGGTCCTGCCAGAGAATGTGTTGAGCTCAATGTGGGAGCACACCTGTTAGCCTAGCAGGTGTTGGAGAAGGAGAGGAGGAAGGGAGAGAGGATATACTACATAACCTGTATTATACTAGAATGGAAAAAATGGTGAGGGCATCCCCAGAGAAAGTATAGGAGGAGATAGAGGAGGAGGCCGGGGGGAAAGGAGGAAGAGGTGTCCTTAACACCACCAGGCCACCAGCCATGTGATGATCAGGAGGATGATGTCATGGGGGAGTTGCCCTCCTGCTCCTAACTATTGCAGCACCTGGATACGGGCTTAGCTTGTTTAGCGTTCTTCTATCTCCATGGATACAGGGCAGGGTAGTGTGTGTGCGCGCGTGTGTATTTACCTTTGCCAGGGTTCTGGTCAGGTTAATCAGCTTATCCTCGCCCTGACAGGACAGTGGGTTCACTCGCACAGATAATGTGCTGTCTTAAGTCTGTAGGGTCCAGGGCGCATGAGAACCAGACGTCACCATGTGCTAGCCGCACACAGAAGCACCACGGTCGGCCCTGAACATCACTGAGCTGGCCGACGGCTTTCTGGGTGTGTGCAGCAGGCGCTCTTTGAGGTCTCGTTGAGGAAGCTTGCTTCTGGTGGCGCCCCGTGAGGCAACCGAGGGGCAGATCTTTGACTTTGAAGACAAGAGTTACAGCTTCAAGCTCAATGAAGCTAGTTAGGAGTTAGTGGCTAAATACTATTTTGGAAGACATTTTTTTTTAACTAGCCCGGTTGTTTTTCTGTGAGCTGACTGTTTCTTCGTGGCTGGGTAGATTTGAGGTTGGGTGAAAAACTGGTTTTGGACAAAGTAGCAATTTGATCAGGGGGGTATTCCAGGTAGCGGGTTTAACAAACTCTGAGATTAACCCTGAACTCTGAGTTGAGTTACTCTAACATGGGAAACTCTGAGAATTTGGTTCCAGATAGGCTGATATGAATTAGTTAACTCAACTCGGAGTACGTCAACTCAGAGTTAAGCGCGGGCATGAGAACTATTGAAAGCCAACATCAATGGAGCTCCGATACTAGGATCCACCATGGCACCCGGCGACAAAAAACGTTGTCCTACTTCACCAAACTTCAGATTCAAGTTTTATTTTGTGTTAATGGTCGAGTACATATTCCGGAAAAAAGCAACACGGCTGTAGCAGTGTATGCAAGTGGCGTGGGAGACAATGGCTGCCGAGCATACATTTGAATGTAATAGCCAGTCCATACATTGAACATTTAACCCCACTGTCCGTTAATATTAGGCTACAGGAGAAAAAGCGGTGGCCTAATAAAATAGCATGTTCAATGTTTTATTAAATATAAAAACATACTACGAACAGGTAATGCATAGTTTGCTTAGGCTATACGCTCGTGATTGTAGCCTCGATGTCACCTTGGTTTTAATCATATTCGACATGATACTAATTAAATATCAATTGGTGCCTATTTCCCCCAACATAATGCTTTCCATCAAAAGATGATGATGACGAAAAGACATTGACTGCTGCCGCAGAAATGGATGCAGAGAATTATGTGGTAGCTGGTAGTTCTCTCCCCATGTAGCCTACTATTATTTACATCGTATACAAACGATGTGCACATTCTAATCCTGTTGAACAGAGAATGGATGCTACAGTGAGATGTTCATTTAATGGCAGGTGTATTTTGCATGTGGAACTGTGAAATGTAGCTAATGTAATCTCATGTATTCGTATATAGTTACAAATAAATGAGTTGTACAAACTGTACCTCATGAAGAAAGTGCCAAAAACTGACCAAAAGATGGTGTAGGCCTACTTAGGGTAGACGAATGAAGACTCATCTCGAAAAAGATTTATTGGAACTCCAGTTACGGGAGGATGCATGGTCACAGGTGATGTTATTTGTAGGAACAATAACCTATATTAATTGTTGAATTTGCTGAATTTCTATTTTGACCAAGATATGGTGTACTTAGGGCAGAAGAATAAAGTCTGACCTTTTAAGGTATCAACCTGCCCCCACCTCTCATATGGTAAACTATGGAGTTACTGGATGGAGTCTCAACTTGATGGCTCTCACATCTCATTGTGTAACTTACTGTAGCATTGTCATGTTGATAAGAAAGGGTCAAGATTGTGGTGTGATTGTAGTTGTTCTTGGGTATTAAAAGGAATTGTGAAGTATTTTTCTGTGGATGATTGATCTCCTGAGACATTCTCCTCAGCTCTGGCTTTGTATCTCTGGTTTACAATAGTCATGTAGGCCAGTTAACCATGTAGGCCAGTAGGCCTAGTTAACCTTCATTGATTTCATTCATTTGCAATATGATTACATGATTATATGATTATATTATTTCACGTTAATTTGACCATTCTTGCTTTGATTTAACCCAAAGAGTCAAATAACTGCAATTGGTAGGCTATTGGCATTATTTGGTTAATGTTAATACACTGTTCAGTTTCCCATCTTCCTTCAAACCAAGGCTAGGCCTACTCTTTGTTAAATGTTATTTGTAGGCAACGAAGAAGACCAAATCCTACAATTTCAATGATTTGTCTTTATTTCAGTGCCAAAAAGCTTTTGGTCAATTCTGTGTGCACGTCCACGGCGTATAACACTAGCGATGAAGACCCAAGGGCTGAGAATCTTGCTCAAATAAATTACAGATGGTGACGGGAAACGCTAACGTTAACTTAGGCATTCATCAGGGAATTAAAGCACATCAAATCGCAGTCTTAAAATCGTCTCCTGGCGTATAACTAAGCGAATTTAATTTTGTTCGAGATCGCTCGGCTGAACCAGGAAACGATATCCCATGTCTTCCAACGCTAATAAACTCAGAAAGTGGGAGGGGATAGGTAAAACTCAGAGTTTGGCATGGAACTAACCTGCTAGCGACCAGGTTAGTTTCACAGCGTAAGTTACCATGGCAACTTACCAAAAGGTTTCGTTACCTCTCTTTCTGGAACGGAAACCTCGGAGTTTGCCTGTTTTCAGGGTTAAACAACTCAGAGTTTTCACAAAACCGGCTACCTGGAATACCCCCCAGGTCTTGCCTGGCTTGGCTCTGTTATTCCAATACAATACAGTGTAATGTTTACACAGCCCGACAAAGCCTGCTGTCTAACCCTGCTGTGTTTGTCTCCCTGCTCCAGGTGATGTGTCTCCTATCAGCATGTCGCCCATCAGCCAATCCCAGTTCATCCCTCTGGGGGAGGTCCTGTGTTTGGCCATCTCCGCCATGAACTCCGCCCACAAGCCTGTCACACAGGAGGCCCTCACAGAGCACCTGGCAACATGTTTCCCAGGTAACCACCAAAACTCACCATGACACTGCTGAGTCTGAATCTCTCTCTCTCTCTCTCTCTCTCTCTCTCTCTCTCTCTCTCTCTCTCTCTCTCTCTCTCTGTGTCTCTCTGTCTCTCTCTCGTTTCTTTTTATTGCTCTCTCTTTTTCTCTCTTTCGCTTTTGTCTCTCTCTCCATCCATCTGTCTATCTATTTTGGTCTAGTGTATTAAGTATTGATCGCATGTGCCCTGTAGTTTGCCTATCTGTCCGTTGTGTAGAAAGTGCTGAGGCTGGAAGTTCCAGTAGAGTAGCTGGAGTAATATCACACAGGTCAGCTGGTCTGCAGGGGTTGCTATGGCATTGAAAGTGGGGGTCTGTTCTGGACGGTGTGCTAGTGGTCAGCATGTGACAACACAGCAACACTTGATTAGATTTCCTTTGTTAAGTTTCTGCACATGGCAGCTTGTCTCCGAGTGACAGAGGGTCTTCTCTTCCTGGTTGTTCCTGACTGTGCAACGAACCACTCTCCCTCAATCTATCTCCCTCCATCTCTCTCTCTATTCCTCTTCCTCTGTCGTCCCCCCCCCCTCTCTTTCTCTCTTTTTTTTTCTTTTTCTCTGTCTTCCACCCTCTGTCTTTCTCTTCCCCTCTCTCTTTCCCCTTCTCTTCCTCTTTTCTCTGTCTCTTGCTTACCTCACCTCTTTTCTTTCCCTCCTCTCCTCCCCAAACTGCGACTCTTTCCTCTCTTCTTGTCTTATCTGCCTCTCTTACCCACCATCAGTCTCTCCCCTCTTTGCGTCCTTCGCTGTGCGTCTCTTCTCTTTATCTCTGTCTGTTTCACCTCTCCATCTAGCAACCTCTATCCCTCCCTCGCCCCCTCCACCCTCCCTCTCCTTACACCCTCCCCACCTTGACTCTCCTTACTCCCACCTCTCTCCCCCCTCCAATCTTTTTCCCATTCCTTGGTACCAGGGTAAGGTCTTCATGTTCCAGAGAGCCTAGTCTTTTGTTAGTCAGGAGAGGGGGGAAAAAAACAGAACAGTGTTTGTATTTCAGATGACCTACCCCTTTATTAGATAAACAGAAACGCACCCCATCTGCCTCCTCCTCCATCGTCCAATCCAATTTCTCCCCTTCCCGGCTGTCCAATCAGGTCCCCTCCCCGGCTCAGTGCTGAGTAGACAGCTTTTCCCCCAGACCCAGCCCTCAGAGAGGTCACCCTCTCCTCCCCACGCCAGGGGGAAGGGACGAGCCGAGTGGATGTTGTCACGACGCCCAGGCGGAGACAGGTTCCTCGTCAGACAGGGCTACCGAGGCAGGGCTTCCCCCTTCTCCTCTGGTCTTCAGTCGTCGTCGAGGCGACTCGCATCATGTCTGCGCGGCTCCCTGAACCATATGATGTAATGGCAGGCAAGCCCAGACAGTCAGGCTTTCCTCGGTGTCTCCGACACTCACCGGAATGGCGTGTGTCTCGCCTGCCTGCCTGCCTGCCTGCCTGCCGATCTGAATGGCCGTCCGTGGGATCGTACTGAGCGGTGGGTTGTGTTTGTCTGGCCTGTTCTGTGCAGCACAGACAGTGCTGTCCCCTCCCTGAGAGAGTCACTCTGGGATGGGGCTGCTGGGCCCACAGTGACAGGGGGAGGGGAGACTCCTGAGTTATTAGTGTGTAGTACGCTGCGTGGAGTATGAAGTGTGTGTGGACAAGAGGAGCGTATGAGCATCTGGTGTGTCTGTGTGTGTTTGTGTGTATGTGTGTGTTTTAGTCTGGCAGAATTGCATCATGCCGGCCAGGCTGAGAGGGCACCATGATGTAACGCTCAGTAATACCACCAGCACTCTGACTGGCAGGGAGGGGGTTTAGAGAGCGTGTGTGTGTGTGTGTGTTTCGGAGTGTCTGTGTGTGTGTCCGCGTGTGTGTGTTTCTGAGTGTCTGTGTGTGTGTGTCCACGTGTGTGTGTTTCGGAGTGTGTGTTTCTGCTTGTGTGTGTGTGTGTGTGTGTGTGTGTGTATGTGCACACACGTTTCGGCATTGATCTTCCTGTCTACCATGGTGATCACATGCTTCTCAAAGCTCACTAGAGCTAACCACTATAGTATAACACGATACCCGGGCCACCGTATAGTTATTAGCCAAGATTGATGCACGGAAACGACGCTGTCATCTATCTGTCAGGTACTAGAATTACGAGTATAACTCTGTACTGGTTGATAACAAAACGGTGTGATTTAGCTTGGGGACTAGCTCTGTACAGCTAGCCGCGTGTGTGTGTGTGTGTGTGTGTGTGTGTGTGTGTGTGTTTGTGTGTGTGTGTGTGTGTGTGTGTGTGTGTGTGTGTGTGCGTGCGCGCGCGTGTGTGTTAAAACAGCACAGCAGGTACTGACGCACAGCGGGTCGTGTGTGTTGTGTAATATTGTCCGACTTGGGCAGCATCAGTAGAGGCAGGCTGCCAGGTTGGGTTTGGAATGAGAGAGAATGGCTCCTGTGTTAGTCACCAACCCAAAAGTCCCCCTCCCCCCATTCATTGCCATGTAGATGCACTGAACAGGAACCTTTCCCTATCTAGCTAAATGTATATATTCATCGGTGTGACAATGAATCACCAACGGTGAATTCTGTTCAAGTAAAAACTTCTAGCCGTTCTTTGATTCTTTCAATCTATTGAGAAGCCATATAGAGTTGATTCACGGTGACCAGTGATATTTGTATCTCAGACCAGGGCTGGAACTGGGCTGTGGTCCCTAAAGAGGCTCTACAGGAGAGCTGCTGAGTTTTCAGGAGGACCTGCCCTGCTTCATCCTGGTCTGAAGACACTGTCTTGATCTGACATGAACAGGACACCAATACCTGGGGTTCATTTAGAAATAAAGGCAGTATAACGTCCTTTCATGGACGTCCCACGCTAAAAGTAACTTTGAATGATTTGCAGTGAGATCCTGTTGGGCTGGTTTGTGATGACTAAGGGTCTCCTTGTGTGATGTTCTGGTGTCTCTGGTCTCTCCCGGAGGCGTCGTGGTCTCCCCAAGTGATGCCCGTCAGATATTGTCCGTGTCTCTAACCCCCCGGTCTGTTTCCGTCCCCCTGCAGGCGTTCCCACGCCGACGGCGGAGGTGCTTCACCACACGCTGAGCATGCTGGTCCGTGAGAGGAAGATCTACCCGACGGCGGAGGGATACTTCATTGTGACGCCGCAGACCTACTTTATCACGCCCTCGCTCATCAGGACCAGCAGCAAGTGGTACCACTTGGACGAGCGGGGCGCCGAACGACAGACGCAACAACAACAACAACAACAGCAGCACCAGCAGCAGCAGACTCAGTGTACGTCGCCGCTATCCGGCACCATCACCCCCTCCACTTCGGGCGGGGTCCGAGACAGGCCACACCCCAAAGCCCACGGGGACTCGTACAACAGTTACCGCGACGACCCCCCCCAGCCACCACACCACGCTGCAGCGCCGTTCACCCAAGGACCACCGCGAGGCCTACCCCTCCCCCCATTCCCCGCACTCGCCCCCGACCCCGGCCCCGGCCCCCACCCCCCCCGTCCCCACGGAGAAGAGCCGGAGCACCCTCAGCTTCCCCTTCAAGAGCGACACGCTCACAAAGCACCGGGACCGCGAGGGCGGAGGCGGTGGCGGCGACGCCAAGCAGGCCCGGAAGTTCGGCCTCAAGCTGTTCCGCCTGAGCTTCAAGAAGGACAAAACCAAGCAGCTGGCCACCTTCTCCGCCCAGTTCCCCCCGGAGGAGTGGCCGCTACGCGACGAGGACACCCCCAGCACGGTGCCGCGAGACGTGGAGATGGAGATCATCCGGCGCATCAACCCGGACCTGACGGTGGAGAACGTGGCCCGCCACACGGCCGTCATGAAGCGCCTGGAGGAGGAGCGCGTCCAGCGGAGCAAGGCCAGCTCGGCCCAGCACAGCGCCCGCAGCCGGCGGAGCCGCGGACACCGGAAGCCCCAGGCCAAGCCGTCGCGCTCCCACAGCAAGACCCGCGCCTCCCGCGGCGAGCCCTCCGAGGGCTCCAACCTGGACCTGGCCGAGAGGGACTACCGCCACTACAGCTCCTCGCTGGCGCGCTCGCCGCGCGAACACGCCTTCTCCATGGAGCGCAGCCGGCATCGCCACCACCTGGCGCACAGCAACCCCAATATCCTGGACGCGGCACACCTGCCCGTCACACCCGAGTGGGACGTGTCGGGGGAGCTGGCCAAGCGGCGGACGGAGATGCCCTTCCCCGAGCCCTCGCACGGGCCCTCCCACTCCAAGGTGCACCGCAGCCACTCCCACACCCAGGAGAGGAAGTCTCGCACCGAGCGCTCGGACAGCAAGGCCAAGGAACGCTCGCGCTCCATGGACAACTCCAAAGGGCCTCTGGGCCAGGGGTTGATGGGGCCCCCGGATTACTACGAGCGCAGCCTGGAGGAACGCAGCCGCTACTACACGGACGACGGCACGCTGCGAGCCTCCGCACAGACCGCCCACTACGCCCGGGCCACGCCCCCCGCCGCCAAG
The DNA here is from genome assembly GCA_903064625.1 of Mallotus villosus. NCBI lineage: Eukaryota > Metazoa > Chordata > Actinopteri > Osmeriformes > Salangidae > Mallotus > Mallotus villosus. The sequence goes on along the minus strand of CAEFZP010001853.1, from coordinate 120,022 downwards.
CTGGCCTGCGAGGACGGAGGGGGGCGGAGCCTGGAGAAGAGCAAGAGCCGGGACAGCCTCCCTGCGTACGGCGAGATGAAGGCGTACTCCCCCAAACCCCCACCCGCCTCTTCCTCCGCCGCCGCCTCACAGGACGATTACTTCCACTGTTCCGCCTCCAGCGAGGCCGTGCTGACTGTGCCCAGCCCGCTAGGCACCCTGGGAAAGCCCGGCCACGACAGCATGGGAGGGGGGAAGCTGGGGGGTGCCGACAGACAGACGCCACACCCCCTGGAGTACAAGGAGGAGGTTAAGGGTCAGAACGGCGGGCTGGGGGTGCTGGCCGGCCCCGGGGCAGAGCCTCTATCCAATGGGCGTGGCCCCGCCGCACCACGCCTCCGGCTCGGGGAGCATCGACAAGAGGAAAGAGATCTTTAGTAAAGACACGCTGTTCAAGCCGCCCCCGAACGCCCTTCCTGGGGGCTACGGGGAGGCTAGCTACTCCTCCAAGCCAGGCCCCCTGAGGAGCACCCCGGTCCTGTCCTCCGCTGAGGTGCTGGACAGCCAAGAGGGCTTCGACCCCCCAGGACCCCTGCTAGTCCTGTCCGGCCCCCCTTCCTCCGGGCCCCCAGGCCTGGAGCCGGGGGCCCCCGGCGGCGCCGAGGCCTCCTTCGACTACTACAACGTGTCGGATGACGACGAGCTGGATGATGCCGCCGCCAAGAGGGTGGGGCCCGAGGAGAAGGCGGCGGAGGGGGGCGGTGGCGGGGGGCGGCGGAGGGGGCGGGGGAGGCGGCACCATGCAGTGGCTGCTGGAGAGAGAGAAGGAGCGAGACCTCCAGAGGAGGTTCGAGAGGAACCTGACCTTCCCCTGCCCCAAGGAGAACGACCCCGGGCAGAGCCAGCAGTCGGCTCACTCGGCCCGCCTGGACAGCATGGACAGCAGCAGCGTCACCGTGGACAGCGGTTTCAACTCCCCGCGGTGAGCGTGTGTGCAGCTGTGTGAACTCGTGCGTGTGTCCGTATTCGTCGTCGGGGTAGTGGGTGTGTTTTTGTTCGAGGGGAAGTTTGTGCGTAGGATGTGCGTGTGTGTCACCGCCGGTATAGAGCAGTGAGTGTATCTGTGTCGGCTGGAAGTCCTTGATTAAAATCCCATGTCTGTCTAGCCTGCTGCCACTGGATACATTAACACTCCCCAGATGTGGAGTTACTCATGTCATTTCCTGAGGAAACGAGGGCAGTTTGTACTATAAACCATTTTGGTGCACACAATAAATGACCGTTTCAACTCGTTTAGACCTGTGCTCACTGACGTATAATCCACTTACATTTTGACCACCAGCCACCACCAAGTCTATGTGTTGTATTGAACAAAAAGTAAGTCAGACCAAATTGACAGAGGACGGTCTAACTTAACCATACTGTTTAGGGCCGACACCGACTGTGGTGGGTCTGTGTTGGATTTGAGATATGTGTCTAATCTCTGCATCCGTCTAAAACTTTGTCTCCCTCTCTCTTCCTCTGTGCAGAACAAGGGAGAGTCTAGCGTCCAACACTTCCAGCATTGTGGAGAGCAACCGCCGCCAGAACCTAGCCCTAAGCCCTGGGCACCTGGGCATCGCCACGGGCAACGGCCCCCCCCTTTACCTTCCGGACCATTCCGGAGCCCCCCAGCTCCCAGCCGGAGAAACTCCAGAAGCCCCCCAACTGCCTGGCCTCCATCACCAGCGTGTGACCCGGGGCGGGGCCAGGGTCAGGGGAGGGATAGGACTGTTCCAGCTGACTGGCTCCACGTGTTCCAGAGACCCCACTCCATCCAGCCCCGTTCCTGCCTGGCCCGTCAGCCACGCCTCCCCCAGCCCCCTTGTCCCAGCCCCCTTGTCCCCAGCCTCCCCAGGTTTCACCGCCTCACCTGGGACCGTCCTACTAAGTCCCCACCGCTGGTAGTTTTATCCGTGTCAGATTGATCATGTGATAATCTCAGGTCACGCGCTGCTCCGTTGCCCCTCCTCCCTGGTCTGGCGGCGTCCCTGCGGCGCCCCCTTCTGGTTGGGCGCTGCGACGCCGCTCTAGCTTGGCGTGTAGCAGGCATGACACACTGCAGCTGGCGGCCAGGAGGCCACGCCACTGCTGGGATCAGATGATGACTTCTGACAGGACCGGGGATGGACCACTGACCACAGCAGACCTGGGCCCTGAAGGAAGACAGATGTTTACATTGGGGGCAGGTGTGCGCACGAGAGGGGAGGGGGAGGGGTGCTGTTGGGTTGTAAATAAAGAGTGTATAGTAGCTCAGCCGTGAGACAGGCGGGCGGGCGGGCAGGTAGAAAGGCAGTCCGAGTTAGGGTTAGGGTTAGTCAGACATGGTGCTATCCCACCTCTTACATTCCTGTCATCCAGAGCAGGGTTGGACCTGGAACTACACTCTCTCTTCCCCTGACCTGAAACACACACAAACTCCCACACACACAGACAGACAGGCAGGGAAAGACAAGCCCCTGGCCTGGATATCCATATTAACCCTGTGTGGTCTCATAGTCTCTTCGAAACTACCTCCACAGCAGCAAAAACACTAGCTATGTCCTCTAACTAGTACACTGTCATCAGCCTCTTTCCTGTGAATGTCAATGTAAACACACTCGCTCACACACACACACACACACACACACACATACTAAATGCTCAAAGGACTCTTTTTTCTATCTATCCCTCTCTCTCTCTTACACACACACACACACCTCGTCAAAGTGCTGGAGTCCAGAGGTGGTTACCTGTGTTCTACTGCAGCGACCAGGTTCTCAGACACAGGTCCCAGGTCAGTGTTAGAGGGCTGGGGTGTCTGAGCCCGGGCCAAGGTCCCGCAAGACGGGGAGCCATGCTGATGAATCAGGCCTGTGGCAGGTGGCTGACCACTGTCTCTAAGAGCCTGGCCTTGAATCCGTCTATTCCTTCTCCTCCTCCTCCGTTCGAATGGGTACTAATATTGCAGGTCCGTAGACGACCAATCACAGCACAGCATGTTTTCACGGTACATCATACATCGGCGCCCCACAGCTCTCTCTCTCTCTCTTGTGTACTCCCGTTACCACGACAACCACTACAGTAGGACTGCTACCACTAGCCGGGCCGTGGCCGGTAGAGCCACTATAGAGTCCGGCCCGTGTTCCACCAGGTGGAACCCTCATTCCCCTCCTCTCCTCTCCTCCTCCCGTTTGCACTGACAGACAGAAGCCTTCTCCTGGGCCATTCGACACTCTTAGGAAAAAATCAATCTTCTGTTGTGTCTGTGGGAGAACCCTTGGAGAGAGAAAACACTTTTGGTTCCCGGTAGAGCCCTCTTTTTGGTGAAATAGTTCTAGCTAGAAACTGGATAACGAAATAATAATAATTAAAAGCTCTACCGGGAACCATAAAGGGGTTCTTGAAGTGTTCTACACAAGGTTCTCCCACAGAGACCACAGTTTATGGCTCTGGGGAGCCCCTTTTCCCCCTAAGAGTGTGGGGTCGTCCCCCAGACAGAAGCCTGGTCTCTGGTGGCAGTAGGAGCCTGTTTATATTGAACATATTTCATATGAGATGCTGACAGTCCATGATATGTCTTCCCTAAACACTGCGGATTTATAATGGAGTTCAATAACATTGTTTCTAATTGTGACGGTATGTCATACTGTAAATGATGTTTATCTGTCATGCCTAGTAAAATAATGTAAACAATAAGAGGGATTTTTTATGTCCATAATATCTAAGGGTCCCTACTTGTGTAGTACTGGTGTTTCCTGTTGTTGTAGTGGATGTGATATGCCCTCCATGGGTGGTGTACTTTTTAAGATAATAAAATAACATGTTTGGTTACACATGTCTGCTGTCTGTCTGTCCTGTCACGGTTAAAGGCAGCTCGTACGAACACCACTAGTTGTACTACAATGCTAGTATTGCAAGTCTAGAGCGCTAGTTCTGTTAACTGAAACACTGACATTAAATCCAGGGAATATTGATTCTGATAGGACTAACAGTAGATCAATAGAATAGCAAGAGAATGTCCCTTTAGGGCACAAAGTGAATCCGCAGGTATTGTGTGCCCGTGTTGCTGTACTCATCAGTTGCCACTAGAGGGAAGTGTGTCTCCTTGATAACAAAAAACAGATCTATCAGGTCTCTTCACTCTCTAATGAATGACATTTCTACCGATCTTAAAGGCAAGAACTACAGCTGTGCCTGCTTGTTTCCACAGACTCAGAGATCACCCTCTACTGTTGATGGGGTCCCAGAGTCACCCTCTATTAGAGTTGAGTGGTGATTGTAACCTGGGGGGTATGGGGACCCGGGGGGAAACTTAAAGAGGAAGTGACCCGACCTGAAAGATCAGGAGAAACAGCCTGCGGGCTCCTATCAGCTTCACACATTCATTGTTCTGGGCCAGAATCAAGATTTGAAAACATTTTATTGACAAATCAAATGAGTACAAACTTCACAGACGGCATGTATTTATCCAAGTCGAAAGGCCATGATGATCCGAGTACAAAACAGACGTACATTTCATTGTATCTGCATCATCACAGAAGAGGAGGCAGAAGAGGAGGTGAAAACCGAGAGGCCAACATCATCATCACTAGAAAGTCATGTTGATCCAAACATCCAGGTGAGGCCCTCTGTCTACAGAGGAGAAAGGCCTCATCGGGCTGGTGCAGAGAGCGAGGATTCAACACAAGAAATAAAGGAATCGATGGAGCTTGAAGAGAAAGCAAGTCCAAGCCTGTGGTTTCAACCGGGGTCCAAGCGAGGGGGTTCTAGATTCTATCCCTGTGTGGACAGCAGAAGGCCCAGGAGGAGCAGCGCCCACCTCCAGAGGCTTGTGGTTCTGGCAGCCCCGCTCAGCAGGTGCTCCACCCGGTACCAGGACCCGTTGTTGGGCTGAGGCGGGATGCCCAGGGTCCGACACAGCAGCTGGTACACGTCCACCGCTCGGATGGGGGCCGCTCGCACGTTCCGTTTGAAATCTGACGGAACACACGGACACACACAGATACCCCACAAAATGGGACAGTCATTCAAATGGTCGTTTGTAGATGAATAACTTCCAGTTTACTATCTTGGGGGGATTAGTGAAGGACAGGACTGAGATTGGTTTACTACACAGACTGACTATAAGGTTTCTCGTGTTCAGTTACTGATGTACAAAATGTTATAAACAAAGTCAATGTCCAACACAGAACAGTCAGTGACTCTGTTACTCATTGGCCGGGTTTGTCTTTATCTACCACAGGTACACCTTCTCACACTTTTGACAAACTTGTAATTACCTGGCCCCTGTGCCAGAAAGAAGCCCCTCATGTCCACAAACTCATTGTCGTAACCATGCCAACCATGCTGCCAGCCCTCTGCCTCCCCAGAAGTGCTGTTTTGCCAGAAAGGGAGTTTGGCCTTATTCTAGTAACATGGAGACATGGGTTAGAACCACACCTGAGTCAAAGATTAATGACAGTATTTGCAAACCGGATTTGAACCAATGTCGGCCTGACAAAGTTATGTTCATAATAAGCTGACTTGTCCTTTCTCACCTCAGTGATGAACCAGCCTGGATCAGCCACCAGAGTCAGAGTGGAGACAAACTTTCCTCCCCGGTAGTGAAAGCGATCTGGAATCTCCTCCTTCTGGTACACCTTCATGTTGGCTACTCCCCTCAGAGCACGGTAAATCTGACAGCAGTCAGTAGATTTAGGAACAAACGACATGCTGAGCTACATGACAACTGACTGGCTGGCTGGTGACACTTGGCCTCACCATATCAAAGTGGCTGGGTTTGGGCCAAAGGCTGACCACAGGGCCACGATCCATCATCTTGACCACATCTGTCATGTTGATGTAGCGGTCCAACTCGATCACCTTCTCCATCCACTGGAGGTCTGTCATACCGTGGTCCGAGAACATGACCACGTTCAGGATGTCACGCATGTTCCTCTCCTGGAACACGTCAGAACACTGCAGTCAGCACGTGCTATTTGTTTGCACCAGTACACACATGCAGCTACAGCCTGGTCGTTCACCGTCCTATTTTCCTCCTTAATCTGACCTACTTTGTTGACTTGTTTTGAACGTTTCTGTGAACAGGTCCTTACAGGTAGGCTTCAAATTCAGAGTTTAGTTTGAGGGAGGATTAGGGGTTGTAGAGGTTTGTTGAGAGTCTGATACATGTTACCTTTATCTTCTGGTTGAGAATCTGAAAGGCTGAGTCTAGTCTCCCAACAGCTGTCTTCACCTCGTTCGAAGTTGGCCCGTAGTGATGCCCCTCCACGTCAATCTTCTCATAGTAAATGGCAGCCATGTCTGCCTTCCCTCTTCTGTAAACAAAATATAATCCCACAGAACGGTGTGGGAATTTTCTAGGTTCTATTAGAGAACTGAGGGAGTACTCAAAGGGTCTTACTGTAGAGCATTAAGGGCGTTTTCCATGGAGTCTGTCAGGTTCTTCTCGGAAGGGTTGTAGACATACTCCTCACAGTGTGACGACCGCACCCCGAGAATCTCCGCCTCACAACCTGATAACCAGGCAGAACAGAAGGAAGTCAGTACCACAGCCCTCAGCCAGGCACGGTTAGTTCAAACTTGGCAACAGACAGAGTACTGCAGTTATAGCCACACAGCCATAAGACAGATGAGGCTTTTAGAACCAGCCGACAACTGTCCCAACCGAGAGCCAAAGGCTCCCAGTAGTACTCCTAAAGGAAAGATTGTTCACTTGAACCCTTTTAATATTTACAAATTCATGAAAGTAATCATCCCTCTCTGCTATCTTGTAGACCTACCAGGCCAGAAGTACATGTAGGCCGTCTTGCGTAGCTTCTCCATGGTGACCCAGAGGGGCTCGGACCCGTTCCACCACAGGGGCAGCCGGCTGTCTGGGTTGGTGCCGATCAGGAACTCCTTCTGCGACGCCTTGTCCCACATGTAGTTACCGGTCATCTGGTGCGCCTCACAGTACCGCCCTGCGTGCACACACACGCACACACACAGACACACATGCACACAAACATACACAAAGACACAGACACACACACATAAACACACACACACATACATAAACTTGGAGTTGCTCTACTTGATGGCTCTCACACCTCATTGTGTAACTTACTGTGCATTGCTAGTCATGTGTTGATAAGTAAGGGTCGAGGTTTGGTTTGATTGGTTGTCCTTGTGTATAAAGGGAATGGTGAAGCATTGTTCTGTGGATTCTTAATCTCCTGAGACCTTCTCCTCAGCTCTGGCTTGTCCTTGTACTCATTCTCCTTCCTCAAATCTTGCTGTCTCTCTGATCTACAATAATCATGGTAGTGTAGGTAAGAGGTAACCTTCATTTTGTCAAATGATTGCCTTGTACTTGATTTCATTCATTTGCAAAGCTATTAAAAGCGTATTTCATTTTAACCTTACTTCGACCATTCTTGCTCTGATTTAACCCATAGAGTCAAATAACTGTAATTCTATTGGTATTGGCATTATTTGGTTCATGCTAATACACTGTTCAGTTTCCCATCTTCCTTTAACCCATAGGGGAAATCGTTTTGGTTGTTTGGCCAATATATATGAGTTAAGTTTGATTCAGAAGTACACGGCAGCCCTGGTTTATGTTTGGAAGTGAATCGTGTGAAGGCTGTAGACTGTGGAAGTTCAAGTGGCTTTTATTGTCATTCAATCATGTACAGCTGTACACATTGAAACAAAAACAACATTCCTCCAAAAGAAACAACATTCCTCCTGAAAGGTGGGGGGTCAAAGTCGGACAAGGTGTACTGCTGGGGTGCGTTTGTAAATAACTGTGAACTTCTGTGCCTCTCAGTCTCAAGTTGTTGAGGTGGTCTCAGAGACATAGACCTTAGCTACAGTGCCCTGCTGTCTCACAAATGAAACTAAACTTAAACTGTATTTATTTATAAAGCGCATTTCATACCAAAAGGCAACACAATGCGCTTTGTGTTGTTTGTTTGGAGTTCTAGGAGTTTTATTGCGTGTTGTTTATGCATGTGCTGTAAAACACAGCTAGTTACAGCAGGAATGCTGCCCAAGGATGCCGCCATACCCGGTTGCCAAACCAGTACCCACAGGTCACTGTTAAAGCTCCAATTAACCATTTGTATCTTGCTGGAATTTCACAGAGAATATATACATAAACAGTAGAGGCGACCTCGGCAGCTCCAGGGATGAACTGCAAGTTCACTGGGACTGGAGGCTCTTGTAGGGGACACATTTCTCTCCATGTTTCATACTGCGTTTTCCTGAAATAGGATAGGTTTTTCAACACACCACCCAAACTCATTTTGCTGATTACAGCTGGCTAGATCCGATTTTTAGCTGGCGTACGTAGAAAAAACTTTCGAACACAGGCAGGGAGTCTTTGATCTACAACTCTAAAACAACAGGTGTCCTTTAACTAATGTTCCCTTACAGGGGGCAGCGCTTGGTTTTGACTGTGATCCACTCATTGTATATTCCTTCGGTGTGCAGGGCAGGGGCAGGCATGGGGGAGAGTCACCACACCGACACAGCTGGATCAGGTTAGTGTGCTCTCTCTCTATGGAAAAGCTGAGGTTTACACAGAATTGGGAGAGGGAGTCACGCCATAAAGGACAAATGAGGCCATGGTATCCAACCTCTCCTAATCTCTCCTGTTCTCAAGCTTTCATTCACCCACTGAAGTTTTGATCAGCCTTGATGTGTCCGTTTCTGCATGACTACAATCTGGCCACGACCATAGCAGGGAGTGACGGGTGCCATTGTTTGGGTTGTATCCTGAGCCCGGCTTTGTTGAGGAGAATGTTCCAGAAAAACACCCTCCATCAGCAGATCAGTACTGCTGCCTGCCGCCCGGCCCAGGGTGCAACTGGAGCTGTTGTGTTTGGGGCTTACGGATGATGATGTGGCCGCTCTCCTGCCCTCCTGCCTATCTCACTCGCCCTCCTGCTCCCTGAGTCAAGGCAAGGTGTTCAGTACATCCCACCTGGCTTAGACAACCCCAGCCAACTACCCCAACCCACCGCGCTCAACTATCCTACCCTTACGTCATCTGTTCCACGCTACTGACCTAAATCAATAGCCCCACATGGTCGCTACTACAGCAAACCCAAACATCTCGTCTACCCCACCTTCCCTACCCTTGCTACCTCCCCTGCCTCAACAACTCTACCTTCACCCAATCTACCCCACCCACCCCACTTCAGAAACCAAGCAACCCCCAAGCTTCCTACTCATCCCCCAGCCCTCTCCCTGTCGATGACCCCTCCATCACAGTCATGCTCCCCTTCTGGGCTCTGATTGGGCGACAGTTGACAGAGGCAACACAACAGTCTCAGTAACAATAAAGCCAGTGTGGGTGCCAACACCATCCGTGTTGATGTGTGTATGGTTTGTGTGTGTGTGCGTGTGCGTGTGGTGTGTGTGGTGTGTGTGTGTGTGTGTGTGAGATGAGTAGAAAGAGAGACAGAGTACAATGTGCAGAGCCAGTAAAGAGGATCTGCTGCAGTCCTTCCTCTGGCAAGCTCAGTGCCAGGCTCCTGTCTGTCAATGGCCTTATTCAGCCTTAGTCAATACTGTACCTCGTTCTACATCAATCTCCCTGAAATCTCCCTTCCTCCCCACCCTTTCTCTATCTCTCTCTCTCTCTCTGCATCCCTCTCCCTCTGAAATGTCTAGGTCTCTCTGCCTTCCTCTCCCTCTGAAATCCATGTCTCTGCATGGCTGTCTCTCTCTTCCTCTCTCTCTTTCTCTCTCTCTCACTCTGCATTTTTTCTCTCAACCAGGCTTTTCCACCAGTTTGGTGGCAGTGTATCAAACCCATTCTGGAAACCCTGTCAACCTGGCAGTTAGTAGGCAAGCTTTTACTGTCATCTAAGAGAAACGACTCATTGCCGTTTACACTACAGATCAAGCACCGTTGTCTGTATGACTGCTCTCACCGGGACAACTTCACAATGCCTCCGACAACAACTATAGTTTACGTTATTTTAAAAGAAGTGTTTTGGAAGTTTACAGAGTGTCGCCTAATCGATGTAAAGCGGCAACATTGCCGTTGTTCACTGAAGTGGCGACATGCGCGGCGGAATACGCACCTGTCATCAGCGTATAGTAGTTGGGGTACGATAAACTGGGAAAGTCCGGGGTCATGTAATCCACCTTCACCCCGTTCTCCACTATCTCTCGGAATCCCGGCAAATTGTGCAGGTTGTCCATGTAGTCATAACGGAATCCGTCTATCAGGAACACCAAGAGTTTGTGGCTTGCTAGACAGGGTCCCGAGAAGAACAGAACGAGGACTGCAACTGTGCACGGGTGGTTTGACCTGGACATGACGACTGGTGCGATCCTCTGGGTTTCTCTCATCTAACGGTAATGAATGATGCGTAGGAGGCATGGGTCCCGGGCGCAGTGGACCGGGGGCGGGGTTATGTTGTGTTATTTACTAAAGTTCTCTGTGCACCTTGAGCGAGACTAGAATGGAGTTACAGGCTCGACCCAACCTGACCCGAAATTATGGTTTTATAATCAAATACATTATTGATTAGAACGTTTTATTGTACTGCTGATATGGCAGCATGGTCCAGGCTTCATGTCATACATTTGAATTAGAATAGAACATACTCAATTGGTGATATTGAATGAGTGTACACAAAACTGTCATTGTTATATGAATGTCTACAATGGTCTACAACTCTGGCGTTACCAGTTTACAGTATGCTACTGTAGCCAATACCAACATACAATTGTGTTAATAAGTGCACTTATGTGCACACATGTGCTGTCCTGCCTAGCGAAGTGTTTAGTTTAAAACCCTGCTCTCACACAGGGCTTTAATCTTATAATTTATCATTTGGGAATATATACTCTCCATAAACTCGGGTACAGGTCCTCACGGTTCATAGACATACTCAATTGAGATAGCAACGACTATGTACAATACATCGTATAATTTGCAACAAGAAATAATACTCTGGTTACGTCTACCAATAGGAAGTGCCGTTACAAAAGGGTTTGAGACAGTTATACGTAACTCCCTTTCTGATTAGTCCAAACACCCCACTCAACGAGTCGGGTATACAACTCTTCGGTGTAGAGTCTACCCTCAGTTCTACGCATAACCCATGGTCTATAACCATTGCACACGGCACAGGTTGGTGGGAATTTTGGAAATTTCCAAGCGTATAAATTGTAGCTTATATACTGCTTTCAGTTTATATTGAATATGTGTATTTAATACTTATAACTTTATTGAGATATATCCTATAATATGTTCAGTGAACTGCTCCATGTTGCACTGGTGTACACTGGTGTGATTGGTGAATGAACGGCACGAGCTTTCATGCAAAACTGTATTGCATTCATAATTATTTATTACTAATCGGAATAACAGTTATATATGTGTAGGTGTGTCGTCATTATGTTTGTGTAACTGTGTGTAGCCCTGTCTAGATTGTTTAACGTCCAGCAACTGAGCCACGTCGTGGCAAGTTGTACCGCTCAGCGTTGTGAATTTTCATGTAGCTTAATTTGCGAGAGTTTCAGTAAGAGATGGATATATCCAGGCTATAGCCTGCAATCATAGGCTATACTAATATGCGCAGTCAATACATTGTAAAAGTTAATCGTGTGTCAGTGACTCGCTTGCAACCCTGGAGGTATTATCTCTAAAGCCCCCAGCAGAAGGGGGCTTCTGCCCCTTCGGACTGCAGGTTTTGAGGTGAAAGGTGAAATTCTCTGATTGGATGCTGAAACATGGCCCCACCCAGCTTTCTCTTTAACTTCCCTCTAATCCTGTCTTCTGTGACACCAACAGACTCAACCCACTTATGTAGAGAAGCACACATGTATACAAGTGTAACGCCATGCTCACATTAACACAAATGCTTATGGAAGTGCTTGTTGTATGGTGTTTTGTGACCTCACACACTACACCAGGCTGCTGTGTCCTTGGGGAGGGAGAGGGGGAGGAAGGTGTAGATGTGGATGGAGGAAGAGATGGGAGGATAGGAGGTGTAGAGGGCCACGCAGTCATGCAGAGCAGGTAAATGAGTGGTAAAATACATCAGCATAAACACAGGTTGTAGATTAAACCGTCTCCCTGTCTGTTATAACACACACATGCACACGCACACTTCAGTGAAACCAAAGATATGACATGGCCGTAGTGGCAGTGTGGGAGTATAGCTTTCCTCCTACCAGTGTACATAGTGGTGATTGAATTGCAGAAGCTAATGTAATCACCTCCCAAGTTAAGCAACTTCAGGCTGATTGATCAGCCTTTTTGTCAATAACCCCTGCCTACTGACATCTTCCACTCAGCAGTCGACTGCAAATTTACACCGCTGCCTGCTGACCAATGACAGACATGGGTGCTTCGCATGGGTGGTTCCGTGCGACCTTTGATTGGATGCGGAGGTTACACATCAGGCAGGTCTGCTGGATCTAAATGTCCTGTTGCTTCTCTGTCTGTGACCATTGATACAAACACTCACACACGTATGTCTAGGAGGACTTCTGGCTCACAGTGGTTTGGATTGGGTAAATACTTTTGTGTTTGTCTACTCTATTTGTGGTACTTCACAGTTGTGCGTTTATGTTTTGTGTTGGATTGCATGTGTGTAGTTTGTAGACTGAAGGGAGTCAGATGTTTACTGGTTCAACAATGAAATGTTGAATTAGAGAGACGTTTGCTGGCTGGTCTCTCTGGGCTCCTAGACAGTGAACTGTCATTAAGGAGCTGGAGAGCATTCCTCTAATCTTCCTTCTCAGCTGGTTTGACCTGGTTGAGGCTTTGTGTTCGGGTGTGTACAGGAGGTGGTTCAGGTTTGTGTGTAGGTTAGGGTGAGTGTGTTCTGGGCCAGCGTCAAGTGATCCAGCCTTCCTTCTCAGTTCTGCAGGCGGAAGGAAGCAACCCACTGCTGGGGCTCTGAGGTGGGTGAGAAGGGAGCTTGGATGATTGGTTAGGGAAAGGAATGGAGGTTCGAGGTGAAGTTGTAAAAGTGTAATAAAGGAGTGGAGGGGGGGGTTGCAAGATAAAGAAATGGCTCTGATGCAATCACGTACCCTGACCATTGATTTAGCAAGGTGATGAGTCCACAGTCAGTGATAGGGTTCTAGAACGATCTCCTGGTTCAGTGTCTAGGAAACCTGTCCCCAGTCCCTCTCCAGGTGAGCAGCACCAGGTAGGTCAGGGACAGAGAAGGGTACTGTGAGGGTACGAAGACAGTTCTGGTTTCCAGGTCAAGGTTTGAGGATGGAGAAATGTCCTGTTGTCTGGCTCTTAGGGTGGCAGGACTTTCAAGTAGGGATCCTGGCCAGAGAAGTTTCAGCATCTGGATCTGAGTTGACATGACAACGGTAAAAGCTGTGTAAGCCACCTGCTAGATAAACAAACACAAAGAAAGTCCAACGGACCTGAGAATGCAGAGTACAGAATTGTTCCTTTGTCACCCCTGTTATTAACGGAGACAGAAATATAGGTTTTGCTATGTGGCTGTGTCTAGCGTTAATCTGTTAAATGCAGTGTAATGTGATTCAGACACGAAAGCTGGTTTCTCCGGCAGAGATAGCCTGGATCACTCTGACCCTGGATCAGCTCTCTCTGACCCTGAGATTATTTTACTTTTAGCTGGTACGTTATCAGTAGTCATGGCAACCACTGATTGCTTACTTCTCTGTCTTTTCTCTCTCTCTCATTTCTCTCAGAAAGAGATATTGTCAAAATGACAGTGGTGTGTTTTTGTGTGTCTGGGGTTAGACTTAACTAACCATGTCCGCACGCAGCGTGTCAAGTGCTGATGTCAAATTTGTACCCTCTCTCCCTTCTCCACAGCCTCTGCCGAGACAGTGTTTAGCTCTTGTGTCCTGCACCTCCTCCCCACCCCACCCTGCCCAGACCCACCACTCTCCCCTCCCCCCCAACACCTGTGACCCAACCGGTTCCCCATCCCCCCTGCTCCCGCCCCCCCGCTCCACAGAGCCAGCATGCTGAGCCTAGAGCTGGGCCGCCAGCTGCGTGTGCCAGAGCTGGAGGAGGTTCACAGCTTCCTGAAGAGCCTCTCCACCAGGACTCTGGTGGGTGTGGCTGGCGTGGCAGCCCTCACCACCTATTGGCTGGCCACCAGGCCCCGCCCACTCAAACCTCCATGCGACCTCAACATGCAGTCTTCCCTGGTCCAGGTGTGTTTGCGCTTGTCATGTTTTAACCCTGTGTGTGTTCCTGTCTGCTAAGGATGTCTGTCAGGGGGGGGGGAGTTCTTGGGTTCCAATCCGGCTCTGGGTCATTTCTGCATGTCTTCCCCTTTCTCTCTTCCCTACCTTTCCTGTCAGTCTCAACTGTCTTTGTCAAATAAAGGCAATAAAAAAAAGCCAACAAATGCCTTGCCAGACACCTTAAGATACCTGTCAGGAAGCTGGGCTGCAGGCAGTCTGAGTGACGTTGGTTTTATCCAATCAGGGAGAAGAGTTTGCCCGGCAGTCCGTGTTGGTGAACAGTCCCATGACTTATTATTACGAGGACGCCAAGACCATGTACGAGTTCTTCCTAAGAGGAGCCCGGGTATCTAGTGAGTATCCAAACCTGTAGAACCGTCATCAAAACCAAACTATCTTTGCTAGAACAGTTTGGAGACCTTTGAACATCTTTGTGGTTTTGTGTATATTGGCCCCTGTGTGTATGTATCAGGTAGTATTTTTTCCCACTGTGTCCCTGTGTGTTTTCGTCTCCCAGACAACGGGCCGTGCTTGGGCTCCAGGAAGCACAAGCAGCCGTATGATTGGCTGTCGTACGGCGAGGTGGCGGCGCGTGCCGAGGCGTTGGGGTCAGCGCTGCTCCACAGGGGTCACTCTGCCTCCTCTGACCCCTACATCGGCATCTTCTCCCAGAACAGACCGGAGGTCATTTTATACACACACACATACAGATACAACAACAACAAACAACAACAAATGTATTTAGAAATCACATTTAAAAACAACCCACGTTGACCAAAGTGCTATACAGACATGACAAAAAATCATAAATACAGGAAACACCTCATAAACAAGAAGGCACACATACAAACATGTTTATATGAAGATTGAATACTGAAACAAGTGTTGCCAGTGTTGGGTGGAGTGCAATCTCCGGGTCGGGGAGATCTTGACCCAAGCGGAGGAGTTCAAGTATCTCGGGGATCTTGTTCACGAGTGAGGGAAGAATGGAGTGCGAGATCGACAGGCGGATCGCTGCGGCGTCCGCAGTGATGCGGGGCTCTGCATCGGTCCGTCGTGGTGAAGAAAGAGCTGAGTCGAAAGGGGAAGCTCTCTATTTACCAGTCGATCTACGTTCCTACCCTCACCTTTGGTCACAAACTGTGGGTAGAAAGACCGAAAGAACGAGATTGCGAATACAAGCGGACAAAATTAGTTTTCTCCGCAGGCTCTCCCTTGACAAGTGTTGCCAGTATTATTAGTAAACTCAAGTGTTTGTGTGTTTACTCAGTGGACCATCTCAGAGCTGGCCTGCTACACCTACTCTCTGGTGTCTGTTCCTCTCTATGACACTCTGGGCACTGAGGCCATCGCCTACATAATCGACAAGGGTAGGTCACCATCACCACAACCACATGCTCTGAACTAATTTTTCTGTCTATTAGTTATTTAGTGAATTCCTATTCAACTGGACATCTGTGTGTGTATGTCTGTGCATGTGTGTGTGTGTGTGTGTGTGTGTGTGTGTGTGTGTGTGTGTGTGTGTGTGTGCATGCAGCCTGCATCTCTACTGTTGTGTGTGACGTGCCAGAGAAAGTCTCTCTTGTGTTGGAGTGTATGAGAGGAAGAGAGCACAGCGTCAGAACCATCGTCCTAGTGGACAGACTGGACCCAGAGCTGGTTGCCCGAGGCCTGGAGGCTGATATACAGATCCTCAGCCTGGCAGACATGGAGGTGAGGAGCTGGGGCTGGTGCTGGGGCCAGGGCTGGGGAAGGTATCTGAGACTGGGGTAGAAGGCTGTGGTAGAGGGTACACAATTGGCAGGACCCGTTGCTGGCTCTTCCTGTGATCTCTAACATCCTCCTCTGTTTTTGTCTTGTAGGTGATTGGCAGGGCCCACCACCAACAGCCACGGGTCAGTAAACAAACCCCTCAATCCTGATTGGATGACGTTGGCTTGTGATTTGTTTAAACCCTGTTCCTTGTGTCTCTGACCCCCAGCCTCCCAGACCTGAGGACATGGCAGTAATCTGTTTCACCAGTGGAACCACAGGTGTGTGTGTATGTTTGTGTGTGTGTGTGTGTGTCTGTGTGTGTGTGTGTGTGTGTGTGTGTGTGTGAGAGAGAGAGCCGTGTCTGTGTGTAGACTTCTGACCTGCAATATGTTTATGTATCTTCTTTAGGAAACCCAAAGGGAGCTATGCTGACTCATGGAAATGTTGTTGCCAACTGCTCGGCCGTCATCAAGATCACTCAGGTATGTGTTTATATGCAGACAAGGATGTTGGCAGTATCAACCCCCATGTCAGCTGCTATGGATTTCTGGCTGGCTGGCTGGTTCCTACTCTCATCAGGAAACACCAAGCTGTGGTCTTTTCTCTCTGCTCACAATTTCTCCTCTAACACCACTGCCTAACACTATCCATCCTTCTCTTTTCCCTCCCTTTCTTTTCCTTTTCCTTCTCCTCCAGTCCACCCTCCAAACCAGCCATGAGGATGTGCTGTTGTCTTACCTGCCTCTAGCCCACATGTTTGAGAGGGTTGTGGAGGTACACACACACGATAACATTATCCCTCCTCTCCCCTGTGTGTCTCCTGTCATGTCTTCTGTGGGGTTTCGTGTTGCGTGTTGTGTGTTGTGTGTGTACGTTCTGTTGCCGCTTCCCTAGGCTATCTGCATGATAGACCACACTGATGTTCACATCTCCTACCTGCCCCTGGCCCACATGTTTGAGAGAGTAGTCCAGGTACGTTTCTGATCCACCTGCTCTTACCTCCTACCCTACTGCTGCTTACACTGGTTACCTCACCTGTTGTTACCTCACTGATGTTACCTCCCACACCTGTTACCCCCCTCTGCTTTTACCACCTTGCTGTTACATCCTTCCACTGCCCCCCTCCTTCCCCTCTTCAGGGCGTAATGCTGGTCCACGGGGCGAGGATCGGCTTCTTCCAGGGTGACATCCGGGGTCTGATGGATGACATGACCACCCTCCGGCCCACCATCTTCCCTGTGGTGCCCCGGCTCCTCAACAGGATGGTTGACAAGGTGACCTCACCCTGACCCCAGACCCTTGAAGCCTGACCTTACATTGGTGACTACGCTATTTTTGATCTGTAGACACAGGTTATCAACAGTATCTGCTCTGCCTGTGGTGTGTGTGTCTGTATAGATATATGGTCAAGCCAACACATCTCTGAAGCGCTGGCTGTTGGGTTTCGCCTTCCGGAGGAAGGAGGCGGAGCTCAAGCGTGGGATTGTCCGAAAGGACAGCCTATGGGATCGCCTCATCTTCAGTAAGGTCCAGGTGAGCACTTCCTGTCAACGCCAATAGCTTCTGACTCCCCTAGTGACAGTATTACTAAAACCGGTGTGTTCTCCCAGTTCTACAGCCTGTCAGTCTCTCTGTCTCCCCCTGCAGGCGACCCTTGGTGGCCGCGTGCGCATGATGATCACTGGTGCTGCCCCTGTCTCCCCCACCGTCCTCACCTTCCTCCGCGCTGTGCTCGGCTGCCAGGTCAGACGACACTAAGCATACTGGGATACGTACATCTGGCCTGCTCTGACTGATCCTGACACCCTGTTCTCTCCCCACAGTTCTATGAAGGATACGGTCAGACGGAGTGTACTGCTGGCTGCACACTGACCATGCCTGGAGACTGGACAGCAGGTAACACACACATAAAGGCACACACACACACACACACACACACACACCATTATACACATTGTTGCCTAATATGTGTGTGTGTCTCCAGGACATGTCGGTGCTCCTCTTCCTTGTAACTCTATCAAGCTGGTAGATGTGGCAGAGATGAACTACCTGGCTGCTAACGGGGAAGGAGAGGTGAGTGACACGTTGGCAGGCTGGTTCACTGGCAGGCTGGTTCACTGGCAGGCTGGTTCACTGGCAGGCTGGTTCACTGGCAGGCTGGTTCACTGGCAAGCTGGTTCACTGGAAAGCTGGTTCACTGGTAAGCTGGTTCACTGGCAGGCTGGTTCACTGGTAGGCTGGTTCACTGGCAGGCTGGTTCACTGGCAGGCCGGTTCACTGGCAAGCTGGTTCACTGGCAAGATTGTTCACTGGCAGGCTGGTTCACTGGCAGGCTGGTTCACTTGCAAGCTGGTTCACTGGCAGTCTGGTTCAGAGACAGGCTGGTTCACTGACAGGTTGGCTCACTGACAGGTTGGTTCACTGGCAGGCTGGTTTAGTAGCAGCCTGGGTCACTGACAGCCTGGTTTACTGGCAGTCTGGCATACTGCAATAAAGTATTCCTTTGCTGATACAACAGTACATTGTCAGCACCCTATTATCTGTGATGTTGTAACAGTTGAGTGTGTGTGTGTGTCCAGGTGTGTGTGAAAGGGCCCAATGTGTTCCTGGGTTATCTTAAAGACCCAGAGAAGACTGAAGAGACTATTGACGCAGACGGCTGGGTCCACACTGGAGACATCGGGAAATGGCAACCGGTCAGTCCTGCTTTCTGACACACCACCATCAGAAACACACCACCACACTGTTAAACACAAATCTGACATATCCGTATGTGTGTCTGTGTGTCTGTGTGTGTGTGTGTGTGTAGAATGGCACGTTGAAGATAGTGGACAGGAAAAAGCACATCTTTAAGCTTGCTCAGGGGGAATACATTGCTCCGGAGAAGATAGAGAATGTGTATGTCCAGTCTGACGCGCTCGCCCAGGTGTATGTTCACGGAGACAGCCTGCAAGCCTTTTTGGTCGCCATTGTGGTGCCCGATCCTGACTTCCTGCCTGGCTGGGCCAAGAAGAAGGGCCTAGAGGGAGAGGGATACCTGGATCTCTGCAGACGCAAGGTACTAAACCTGACCTCTGACCCTTGAACCTTGCTTACAGGAACCCTAAACCATAATCCCTAACATGGGGTATATCCTCCTCACATCACAGTGTTTTTCTTCCTGCTCTGCTCTTCCTCACTGCCGCTGTTTTCCACAGGAAGTGAAGGCGGCCATCTTGCAAGACATGTTGAAACTGGGCAAAGAAGGAGGTCTAAAGTCGTTTGAACAGGTAGGATCATACAACACTGCCAGAGATCATTGGCCCCCCTGTAATGAACACTACAACTACATGTGTTACTTGTTCATGTGTTTGATACGATGCGTTATCGAAGTGTGCTTGAGTCTCTGTGGGTGTTTGCTCCAGGTGAAGGACATTGCAATACATACAGAGATGTTCTCCGTCCAGAACGGCCTCCTCACCCCCACCCTGAAGTCCAAGAGAACGGAGCTAAGGAACTGCTTCCGAGAGCAGATCGACCTGCTGTATTCGTCTAACAAGATGTGACCTGGTGGAGGTGGGCGAAGAGGAGCAGGAGGAGGAAGTGGAAGTAGAGGAGAAAGAAGGGGGGAAAGGAAGCAGGAAGAAAAGAGGAGAAAACTAAAGGGATATTTAAAGGGAAGAGGAACTGTGGAACTGTGCTGTAACTAAGGACTGATCATTTGACAACACCATGCCTTCCTTGTTCTCCAATACAGTACTACCAACATGGGGGTCAATGATTTATAAACTGAATTATAACATGGCCGCTGGTCTCAGGAATGTCTCCAAATTGCACATTGCCCTTAGGGTTGTCTTAAGCTTGTCTTACTCTGACACTCCTAAGCCATGATAACTCAGTCTTACTGTGACACCCTAGCCAGTGTCTCCCTCATCGGGTTTAATGGAAGTTTAGATGGGAAGAGCAGCTGCAGTTGTGTGTTAAGGTGTGGTCCTGGGGTCCAAACCCAGAAGGTTATTAGGTCTTAACACTGAGCTTAGCCAGGAGGCCATGTATCACGACCCAACTGTGAATCAATGTGTTCAGGGAAGTCTGCTAGAGGCTAAACAGTATGTGATGCAGCTTACAGTAGGCACATACTGGAATTATAATCACGTAATTATAATGGGAGGGAGGGAGGGAGGGAGGGAGGGAGGGAGGGAGGGAGGGAGGGAGGGAGGGAGGGAGGGAGGGAGGGAGGGAGGGAGGGGGAGGGAGGGAGGGAGGGAGGGAGGGAAAGGTGATGTTTTAAAGAATGGGAACCAGGCCAAGGACAGACAGACGCCAGCCTGATCACTTGTAATTGGAGATTTTAACAATAGGTAGCCTATATGTTTAATTTATTTGTCAAGGTTCTAATGAAGGATAGCTGAATATCTGTTTGAATATAATATTAGTGCAGAAAATCGACATTACAAAAAGTAAATGAACCATTTCAGCACAGTTTTGCAATAAATAAAATGCTAAAATTTGGTAATGTGAATTTTATAACTTGTGATTAGTCTCTTACTCTATCGGGGACATGTGGGCTTAAAATAAATACAAACTCTGTAACAGCTGTTTAATGTTCTTATTTTACAAATAAACAGTTTGGGTGAATGAGCCAGGATTGGATTGTTTTGCTTTCCGTAGCCTACTAGTCAGATGGAAAATGGTATTTCAAGGGGTCGTTTTCAGTGTTTTACAGGACACTACGTTCTTTGTTGCGAAACGAATGTCAGAATACATAATAATATACTAAAGCGTCAACACACAGTGATGCACCCGATACACAGTTTTTCATAAACGTACACATTAGCAGTTACAGTCATAGACTTACAGTACGCCTACCCTTTTTGGATAATGGGCGGTCCGTTGTAAGGCTCGAATATTTTTGCGGGAGAAAAGACCTGAGACTAGCGTGTGTTTATATTTTGTTCTGACAGCATATCTATATCACCTCGTCGGATACAGATAATATTACAATATTTGCGACAATAATGTGGTGATCACCTGCCAGTGTCATGAGGTAGCTAAACAATTACATTTCTCACGATCACGACATATATTTCAAGTTGACAAATGTAGTTCTAGTCTTGTTTTCTATGTGATATAGCTAGCGCTAGCTGGTTAGCTAACCTAGAGCTTTGCATGTATTGTTAGAAAAGTTCATGCTACTAGAGCACGATCAGCTCTGTAGTCGATAGAACGAAAAACCTGAACCTGCAGACGAAAAACCCACATACTATCCCACTTAACTTATAACGAAAGTAAAGAGCATTATGCCTAACATGTTCTCCTCACAGCTCTAGAAAGAGAAGAGCGAAGATGCCAAAAGTTTCCCCCCAAAAGGACAAGGTTTGTGAATTTTTGTGACTGCTTTTGACATTTCTATTACTACTGGATGGATCCAGTTGATCATATCTTCCTTTTACCCGTTTCTTCCTGTTGTCCCTTTTGGATGGCTCAGCCTGAAAGCAGCCCATCCTACCTGAACGTGTCTTCCATTGAGAAAGACAGCTCATTGCACGAGTACCACAACTATGGTGAGGCTATAGGGCTACTGAATGCCTGTCTGGTGGCTAGCTAACTTGCTGGTGAGCAACTAGACTAACTAGTCCCTCCTCCACCTGTTGACCTAGGAAACCCCATGCACAGCACTGCCTTGGAGGAGAATCTGAGTCATGTGGTGGAGCAGAAAGAAGGGGCTCAAGGGAGGGAGGGACAGCAACAGCCTCACCAGAGCGGCACTGTAGTGGCCCCTAAAAAAGCCCCCCGGACTGACAGAGGAAAGGCCCAGACCAAGGACAGAAGTGGCCAGTCGTCCCCAGCCAAGGCCTCTGTTCCTGGGAGGACAGAGAGGAAGAGCCAGGGACTCAAGGACAGGTAGGCTGGATTGAGTGATGTGCTTGGCTGGTGACCAGTCATGTGATGGAGACTGACAGCGTCAACCAGGCAGCTTTATAATGTTGTGGTTAATCCGCTCTCTTCTGTGCTGGGCAGGCCTGTGAAGAAGAGGCTGAAAGAAGCAGCAGACCCGGCAACGGTGTCTCAGCCCCAGGCCGTCTCTACAGTCTCCCCAAGCTCTCCTAGCCCCACCAAGAAGAGACGGAGACCTTCTCTGTCGTCCGAGGACCTTACTGACAACGAGGACCCCAACTGGGTAAGGACCATCCAGGAGGACTAGCTTTGTGAGTGACCATTTGTAGACAGATTTGGACTAACCTTGTGGTTTGTCTCACCCCCAGAACGATGGCCAGAAGAGGGCCAAGACCAGGAAGTCCTCGAGTGAGAAGGTGAGCAACAGGAAGTCCCCTTGCAACAAGCTGAACAACAGGAAATCGTCTGGTGAGAGGAAGAGCCTCCAAGACAAGAAGAGGAAGTCATCATCAGGAACTTCAGGTATTTTCTACTGGGATTCAATTGGTTGGACCCTCCTATAGAGACTTCAAGAGCCCTCCAATCCTGGAGCTCAGATTCAGACCTTCAATCAATCGATTTTATTTATAGAGCACAATTTAAAAACAACAACAGTTGACTAATGTGCTGTACAATGTGTTTGCAGAACCCTCAAATACAATAAAACTTTCCATAAAATATACTAATATCCCCAAAGACATGAAACAACAGATTAAAAAAATATGTCGTGTTGGAGCAGTTTTGATAGAACTCGGTAAACTGGTAAGTCTGTAACGTTCACGCACATCCTTACTCTCTGCCTCTACTATGGGCTCCACTTCCTCGCCTCTCTCCTGTCCTCCTTATTGGCTGTCCTCTCCTCTCTCAGCCCTCCCAGACACGGCAGGTGCCGTACGCAAAGTGGACCTGCTCCAGAGGGGGAGGAACCCTGGTGAGCTAGATGTGGTCCTAGACTCTTTCCTGGAGTTCACCTCCCTCTACAGGTAAGTCTCAGTAGCACCTCTGTGGCTGTGGGTGTGGTGCAGGTGTGTGACGTTAACCAGGGTGTACGGTCTGTACAAAAGCTTTTGTTCTTGTGGGAGGTACGACCTCTGTGGATCTGAGAGGAGAGCTGTCTAATCTGACTTATCTAGGAACATTCCGATTGGACCGAGAGGAAGTGAGATCTCTGGACCTGATGTTGACCTGGTGATGTTTGTTGCTATTCCCTCAGCGAGGCCGTGGGGTCAAAGGCAGTGTGTCAGGCAATAGACAACCTCTCTCACTCTGTCCAGGAACAGCTGTCTGAAAAGGTAGGTCAACTTTTGGTCAAGTCAGGGTTCAGGGGGAGGGCTTATGTTTGCCAACAGCTGGTTGGTGTGTGTTGTGTTACCTACTGTAATGTGTACGGCATGGACATGATCATTTGTCTGTCCAGATTGCTGCAGCTAAGGAGCTGGACTGCCTACGGAGAGACACAAGGAAGGTAAGACCGTCTACGGACCTATGGGGCAGTCAATCACTTGAGGTCTTAAAGAGGTCAAATAATGTATTTGTCATGCACAGTTTAACACATGACATTCTGGTTCATTAATTTTACAAGGCAACAGCTGCATAATAGGCATAAACATACAAAAAAAAGCAACAAATGTTTATTCGAATATTGGAAAAAATTACAAAAACAGCAACATTACCGGTAATAGGAAAATACGATAGCGGTGACACAAATAGCAATAGTAACATTATAGTAGCACTAGCCGCAGAGATGGGTGTATAGACAGACTTATAAAAGGGAAATTCAATATAGGAATCAGAGGTCATACTGATGGTATCTGTGATTTCCTAGGTGACAAGTGCCATCAACAAGAAGAGAGAGAGGCTGCTGGAGGCCAAGAACGAGGCCATCGGGTGAGAGAGAGATTTTGTGTGACTGGTCTCATACAATAGCCTATGTTGATGGCGTTGGTACAGTTGCCTCTCCAGGGATTATGATCAGGGTTCATTGGGGCGTTTTAGGCAATCCCAGGTTAATAAATAGTTGGCGTCCCTCCACAGGAAAGAGAAGGACGTTCGGGGGCTGCAGAGAGAAAAGGCCAGACTGCAGCAGCGCCTGGAGGACCTCCAAAAAGGCTCTGGCCTCCTCTCAGGGTTAGCAAAACTGCACAGAAACTACCGGCAGCATGCGCACCTGGACGAGCCCCAGCAGGTGAGCTAGGTTCCCTGTAATCTAGAGTTGTGTTTCTCAACTGGTCTAACCTCAGGACCCACATTTATTCTTGACATAACCCCCCAAAATGTTTCAATCCAAACCACTATAATTTATTTCACAAAACAATTTGTGCAGCAATCCACAATGTCTATGTACTGTTCAAAACATGCAAGGGCGTTTTTTTTCGCTTAGACAACCCTTAAAACTGAAGGGGGGGCACCGATTGGGTGCACTTTATTTTCTACTCTTTTTAAATCTGTAGCGTATGTAGTCGTGACAGACGTGGTTGCACCACCATCGGAGGTGCACTTGGCGCATCAGGAATCGAACCCAACATCTCTAGCATTTCGGACGCGACTATTACCAGCTACGTCTACGCCAACGAAAAGCTAGCGATTTGCAGGCTTCAACCGATCTACATTGGCTGCATAGTTTTAATTGAAAAATTACTACAGATTTACATTGTCATTTAACAGACGCACTTATCCATAGCGACTTACAGTAAGTACAGGGACATTCTCCCGAGGCAAGTAGGGTGAAGTGCCTTGCCCAAGGACACAATGTCATTTGGCATAGCCTGGAATCAAACCAGCAACCTTCTGATTAATAGCCCTACTCCCTAACCACTCAGCCATCTGACCCCCACCGATAACACACATCATTTAGAGATTTCGCCTAGGATGCGAGATTGGCAAGAAACGCCCCTGAAAACATGAAACAGACAAATAGCGCTGCCGTTTTGATTAACACTTAGACATGTGTGTTCTAAAATGTGGGCGGCACGGTGTGAGCCTATGCACCTTTCAAAATAAAGCGCACCATCGGAAGTTCGGTAACTTCTAAAAAAAAAGTTTGACTTTTTGACGGAGCCAAAGCCTCGACCCACTCCACACCAGTTGAGGAACACGGATCTAGATGTTAGCTCTGCTCCGTCACTGTTCTGCCTTCATACCCCAACCCAATCTACCTACCTGTGGTCATGTGCTCCATTCTATTCTGGCTGTAGCTGACCTAAGTGCTGACCAACTGATATCTGCTAACTGATATTTGTACCTCCCCGCCCAGTATGGAGTGTCCAGCCTTCCTGCTCTACTGCTGGAAGCACAGCGGGTTCTGGGAGCTGGAGAACAGCTGAGAACCCTCAATGGCAGGCTGGAGCAGGTCCTGGAGAAAATGACCTGAGACATACATCCACACAAATTACAGCAGCAATGTGCACAGACCATACATTGAATAAAATACATCCACGAGACAGTCATACCAGAAGCGTTTTTTGTGTGCTGCAGGAAGTAAATGTCAGAAATTACTGTAATTATGCATGAAATGATATCTTTCATTGTGTCACAATAAACGTCATGTTAGAGCATCTGAAACGTTACTTTGTTATTGTATTCTGAATGCATTAACGTATGTAGAGCGTTGATTAGTGGGCTAAGAGCACGATCCACTAGATGGAGAAGTGGTTCAGTTTCACTTGGACTTTTCACATTTATGGTAGTCTACTGTAGGCTACGTGTCTTTCCTGAGGGAGCTCGCAGGTGTGCCACACTCCGCCCATAAATCGAGTAGCATTGCATAAATCTGCTGCATTGTTCTTCCTGGAGTCCGATTGGTTCAAAGTAGTTGGAAGTTTATTATGTTCTGTACAGTACGATACGATAGCAGAAAGGTCGACTTTTCACTTATTTAACACCGCTTCCCGATCTGAACCGACTACAAGGTAAGTTGTAGTCTGTTTTCTCTCTCTCTAGAGCTATACCGTAGGCTAGATTGTTGAAGCTTTCTCTAGAAACAAGAAACACTTTTTGTACCTTATGTTGCGTGTATCGATATCTAGACTAGTCGGGAAAGGCGGAGACTGGCTAAAAAATATCAAGGTAGCTAATACAGTACACATGTATGCTCGTCAAAGTGGCTAACTTACTAACCCATGGTGAGCACACCCTTCCTGAGTGTAGCAGAACATTGACACACACACCAAATTGATTGTTAACACCTTTTTATTTATACTTTCCTGTTTAGTCCTGAAGTGTAAAGCTAGAGCCCAACTGTACTTTGTGGACAGACTTGTCTTAATTTGACCTGTTATGTGAATTGACCAAACATGGATCTGTAGCAGACGTCTCAATTCAGCCTGTCCTACTACATAACCGTTTTGTACTTATGTTTTTTATTTATTTTATTTGGAGAGCCTTTTCAATAGCTACATGTCTGTCTTTCCTAGCTACGCCGGTTTCTGCCATGTCTAGCCAATTGGACAGCCATGGGGACTGTGTGGATGCCAAGGCCACAGCAGGACAGGGGTAACAACAACCTGACCTGACTTGAAACTTAATAATACATTATATTTCCTGTTATGTCCTTTGTCTTTGTGTGTGGTGGTGCTTTCCTTAATTCTAACCTGATAAACTGGTTTCTATGGATGTCTTTCCCCATTAGTGCTTCAGAAATGACACTTGGGCTGATGGAGCAATGAGTGATATCCCTTTTCCCTTGTGTGTTTGTGTCTGTGTGTGTGTGTCTATTTGCTATGACCGTGTCCCCAGCAAACCTGTTGCCCCCAAGCACGGGACCAGTGAGGTTGACTCTCGGCCTCATGTGGACATGACATACACGTACAAGATGGACTACCCCAACCTGGGACATTGCATCATCATCAACAACAAGAATTTTGACAGAAGCACAGGTTGGGTCCTGCTTATGTAGCTACAGAGTTGCTGACGCATAGCATATCTTTCCTGTCTTCTATCTCTCTCTCTTTCTTCCTCTCTCCTCAGCCTGCCTTGTACCAGCCAGATTCTATTTTCAACTTGAACTTCTTCTTTGTCTCTCTGAAAAAATGTGGGATTTGTCATTTGCTTATGCTAATTAGTGGATGAGCTATAACCTTATTATCTGTTCATGTATTGTCTTATGTATTTAATGTGTTCTTATTTGAACCTATATTATGTTCTGATGACTCATGAGTCTATGATGTGGTACCCGCCTGATTGAATAACAAGCACTTATTGGCTGTATGTTATCTCAGTTTTTTCCTTTCTACTATAAATTCTGTCCTCTGACCTTCATGCCTCAGAGAGACTTTGTTACCACCGACACTGTGTTTTACCGATACTGTCATTATTCATGTCAAGTGTATTTGGATTCTCTCTCCAATCTGCAGATTGCTTAATACTGATTAACCCAGAACCAAACTAAATACTCCCACTGTTACTGGTCTCTTTGTATGTAGTGAAGTGTTTTGTATACGTCTGTGTGAGTAGGAATGAACATCCGAAATGGGACAGACGTGGATGCAGGCAACGCTATGAAAGTGTTCTCCAGCCTGGGTTACATGGTCAAAGTGTTCACCGACAAGACAGTCCAACAGATCAAGGACCTTCTTTCTGATGGTGAGACTTAACACAACTACACCTCTCTACAGTGCCTTGGAAAGTATTTAGACTCCTTCACATTCTCCATATTTAGTTTAGTTATAGACCTAATTTAAAATGGAATATAGAAAACATGAAAGCCAGATTCACAATGAAATATGAGACTCAGAGACAGTTAAGCTTCACATAAAGTGTCCTTTAATAAACGTAGGTCAGGAAAAAGGTAGCGGGACAAACTTCAACTTAGGATTCTTCCGGTCCGGGTCTTCCAGCCTTCAGTCAGTGTTGTCCTGTGAGGGTTGAGAGCAAAGGGAGAGGTACGTTTTCCCCCCAGAATCTGTTTAAGGAACACACCTCCTGCAGTGTTGCCTCTCCAGAATCTGCTTAAGGAACACCACCTCCTGCAGTGTTGCCTCTCTGGTCCTCTGTGGCCTTGGGCTGGCTCCCTTAATGCCTTCCCCTGATCACCTGATGGGCTGCAGGTGTGACCAGTGCCATGTGCCAAGTGGCTGCAGCACTTGAACAGGCAGATAGACTCCCTCTATCACCTCCCCCAATCTGAGCCTATGAACCCGCCCCCTGTGCCGGATTGGCTGGTCCGTTTCCCTTGGTTTGCTACAATAAAAATAATGGCTAATGCATTGAAAACGGCAGGGAATATAGACTTTTTAAACTACTGTCATCTTTTTCTAGAGAGCTGTCTGTCTGGCTCAAATAAGTAACCGGGCGAGCTGGACCTTGGTCAAGTTATCCATGACTCCAGAGGTCACTCTTAAGAGAATCTCTGAGTTCCTATTCAGATATAAAACCTTCTAGACACCCATCTTTGGAGCACTGTCAATTTCAGCCTGTAGCTTAGATTGGGTTGACACTGGAAGCCACTGCTGAGGCAGGTAGCAGCATGCTCAGAGCTTTCTGAACAGAACTTACTCAGTTATTAAGGTGCAAAAATTAGAGAAGCTGCCTAGATCCAGGTCTGCAAAGCTGGTAGAGGAATACCCAAGAAGTTGTAATTGCTGCTAAAAGTTCGTCTACAAAGTACTGAATAAAGGGTATGAATATTTGTAACATTTCGATTCATGTGAAAAGTATTTCAGTGAAATCAGGTTTTTATTCATCAGTATAGTATATTGTGTTCATATGGATAAGTAAGGACCGGCGTTCTATACATTATCCCGCTTGTTACACGGCTAATTGCCAAAACGAAAAAATACCTTAACACAGTGTGTCTTTTTACAATGTATTTGTTACCATTCGTAGTGTTGATCAGCAGAGAAATAGAAGACGTTGAACTTCAAAGACGTTGAACATTCTTGAATATTCTTCGTTAAGCAACGGAATACGCTGGGTTGATAAGTTACCGGACTACTTGTGGAGTGCTACGAAAGACGTGAATCCGAGGCAAAAAGGCCACTTTCCCTGACAGCGGTCAATTATGCATAGCAATGGTCAAATATGGAAAAATAGTTGACCACAGAACGTTGGGAAGCCCCATTCAAGTGAATGGAGCTTTCTACAGCATTAAGAAGAGCCGTGTAATAATGACAATGTAATCCGCCTACGACAGTCTATAACAAAAAACGTGGGTACAGTGTTCTGCTTCATCCATATATCTAATAAACAAACAAATCTAGTTTCCAAGGATGACCACAGCCAGTCAGCCTCCCTGGTGTGTGTGCTGCTCAGCCACGGTGACGAGGGTGTGTTCTACGGGACGGACAAACATGTGGAGCTGAAAGTTCTGACCGGAATGTTCAGAGGAGACCGCTGCAAGACCCTCGCTGGCAAGCCCAAACTGTTTTTCATCCAGGTAATACACCTGCCCAAGTGCTACACTTACAGTATACACAGCTATACTGCACTGGTGACACAGCTATACTGCACTGGTGACACAGCTATACTGCACTGGTGACACAGCTATACTGCACTGGTGACACACAGCTATACTGCACTGGTGACACAGCTATACTGCACTGGTGACACAGCTATACTGCATTGGTGACACAGCTATACTGCACTGGTGACACAGCTATACTGCACTGGTGACACACCTATATTGCACTGGTGATGGACCTATACACACCAATACACAGCTATACTGCACTGATGATACACCCATTCACACATATACTGCACTGGTGATGCACCTACACCTATACTATACTGCATTGGTGCTACACCTATATGACCAATACACAGCTATACTGAACTGGTGCTACACCTATATGACCAATACACAGCTATACTGAACTGGTGATAACACCTATACTATACTTCACTGGTGCTACACCAATAGACAGCTATTGCATTGGTGATACACATATACACACCTATACTATACTGTACTGCTGCTACACCTATACACACCAATACACAGCTATACTGTACTGGTGATACACCTATACACACCAATACACAGCTATACCAAAGAGTATAGAAGAACAATATAAGTTATTTGGCTATACTGTACTGCACTGGTGCTACACAAAGACACTGAGTCTTCTGTGTTCCTAACGTCTGGCGTGTGTGTCAGGCTTGTCGTGGTTCAGAACTGGATGGGGGAATTGAGTCTGACGCCGTGAGTGACAATCCTGAGAGGATACCTGTGGAGGCCGACTTCCTGTATGCCTACTCTACAGCCCCAGGTACACACGCACACACACACACACCTCAGGAATCCTCAGAACGCTGTGGTTGTTCTCTCCCCTGCTCCTTTGGACCATGGTGTAACAGTGTATTTGTTCCCCCAAGGCTACTACTCATGGAGGAACACCTCTAATGGTTCCTGGTTCATGCAGTCTCTGTGTGAGATGCTGCAGCGCCACGGACACTTTCTGGAGATCATGCCGATCATGACCAGAGTCAACCATAGGGTGGCGCTGGACTTCGAGTCTGCTTCCAGCACCCCAGGCTTCAGTGCCAAGAAGCAGATTCCCTGCATCGTGTCTATGCTGACCAAGGACCTGTACTTTCCTCAGTGACCATCAGGCCTGGACAGACAGTCTTCAGGAGAACTGGAGCTGGTTTATTGGGTTAGGGGTAAATTGTTCAAAGGTGACTGCTTTTTATTGAGATTTTGTATCTGCATGTGGGTGGATTACTCTGGACCAAATATAATTGTTTAAACTAAAGGCAGTTCCAATTTTCTCAGGCGTAAAAATGACCTGCTTAACATGGGAATGTAGTCTTTAAGTGGATATTAAGAAGGGATTTAAATGACTGACCTGGCAAGGTATGTTACCTCATGAGCGGAAATGAAAAGATCTCTCAGGTTTTAAACAATTGTATGAGTGCCAAATATGTCTATTTTCGAATGTCTATATAAGCAACATGTTTATGTGGCACATTTAGATTTCTATTCATAAATATAAATGATATTAGGGTTATATACAATTTCATACATGTGTTATTATTTCATTGTAAATACATTTACATATTACAGCCAATCAAAATGCCATTATCTATTTATTTCACAAGCCCATCCTAGGTCATGGCCAGATAAGATTAGTGACTATACACGCCCATCTGTAGCTATAGGCAACTGCCATCCTTCTGTACTTTTTTGTCTGTTCTTTGCAAGGCAACTATGCTGCCCCTGTTCCACCTCATATTTCACCACCTCTTCATCTCTCTGTCTCTGTCTCTGTCTCTGTCTCTGTCTCTGTCTCTGTCTCTGTCTCTGTCTCTGTCTCTGTCTCTCTCTCTCTCTCTCTCTCTTTCTCTTATTCTCGTCCGGAAAGTAGGTACTACGTTTCTTTACATGCATCATAATAATGCATTTACAAATGCATTATTTTTTAAATAAAGGCGTGAACACCAGCCATACATTGATTGTAAATAAATGAAAACAACGTAAGCGTCTTAACACGTCCTTAAATTAGTGTTCTAACATCAGGCCTACCTCTGTGATGCACAAAGTAACTCTTAAAATGAGCTAGTTTTTTATTAGTCTACCTGTGTAACATCATACAATTGGCGATGTCTGCAGAGAAGTTGGTCCTTGCAGCCGCGTAAAGCTGTTCACAAGTCGCTGCACATTCTAGTTTCGTTTCTACACACCCATCAGGCTGAAAGGAAAGGCTCTGCGAGAGGAATTCAACGACCGAGGATTGAGGAAGTGAAAATGAAATGGAGCGGTCGGTTGCAGATGCGCCCACCAATGAGAAGGCTTCCCGTGGTTTTCAGAAGCCCGTGCAACGCCATCTAGGTTCAACAGTCGCGAAGAAAACATCGGGAGGGGATTTCCACGCAGCGCTTCCTCTACTTGTTTTGCTTTCGATCTGGACTCTGAAATACATGAAGTTAGGTTTTCGTTGAGGTATTTCATAGCTATTGGCGACACTGTTCTAACTTTGCGACTGTGGCAAGAAGGTCGACTGTTTATCAAGCTGAAATACAACTCGGCTACTTATTCACATAGGTAACGTTTCCGCATGTTCTTGAAGCTGACATGGTCGCAAAGAGCGAGAGTGTATCAACACGTAATCGAAAGTAAAATTGTGTTGATCGTAGCAATGCCAAGCGTAGAATGAAGTTTATTTTCACTTTTGATGTAGAAATGTCTGCTGAACAAGCTTTTGTCCTGTTGTTGTCAGGTTGTCTGCGCAGTGACGGAGCTAAATGTAACTTTGGCCAACCGTGGCGCTCCAGAAACCATTGTTACTGTAACGATTTAACGAGCTAACATGAATTTGCAGGCTGTTATTGCACATTGTTTGTTTTAAACGAGTCGCGGCGATTCATGTTGCAATATGTAAGTGTGACAATGTTATTTACTACATAGTAGCCTAGTGTAACGTAGTGTAGCCTATACACATAGGCGTAAATTTAGGTAGGGACGGTAGGGACATGTCCCTACCAATAATTGCGAGTCTAAATATATATTTTTCATTATTTTAAAATGTTCTGCTCCACAATTGGTTAACTCTCAAGGTCATCGTTACTCCTGATTGGCAGGAGAGCGCTGATCACAACGTGTCAGCCAGTCAGCTAACGGTGGTCAAGTGAGCGTTGAACCGAGACTGAGAATTGGCTTTTTGCCAGCTACTCCTGTGAGGTATAAGTTAACATTGAGTGAATAAAAAACTATAAAATCGAATTATATTACACTCCTGTATATTATTGTTGAAAATGTATAGTATCTCTAACGTTAACGAGCCTTTGCTAGCTCTAGAACTCAACTACGGAATTGTCTGCTTGCTAGCTATCGGACATTCTTTGTCTTGAATAT
The DNA here is from genome assembly GCA_903064625.1 of Mallotus villosus. Taxonomy (NCBI): domain Eukaryota; kingdom Metazoa; phylum Chordata; class Actinopteri; order Osmeriformes; family Salangidae; genus Mallotus; species Mallotus villosus. The sequence continues at coordinate 87,360 of CAEFZP010001853.1, read as the reverse complement.
GCCGTAGTTGCGGTCAAAGCCATGCTAGCTATACCTGCAAACTAAAAGGATTTGTTAATATAGTCATACCAAACTGCTATTTCTATTAGGAAAATTAAGCAATGGAAGGCAGCAGTTCAGACATGGAAGAGGCAGTTGGAGCTACAGGGTCACAGTTGTGGATTTTAAGTGATTAAAATAGTGAAAAAACTTTACAAAATTCGTGGATTCAACAAACAATCTACTGTAGATTGAATAATGTGCCTAGCTGGTTCTAAAAGTATACATTAGTTGATAGTGTAGCTACATGTGTCATTTTAATTGTTTTTAAGGAGATTGGTCCACATGCTAGGAAGGATTTAGACATTGAGAGGGGCAGTGACAGTTCATGTGAAGATGAGGGTAGCAGCGAAGACGTCCATGACATTGAAGACAAGCCAAACCATTATTAAATTGAGCTATATAGCTAATATTAGCTTCAGAAATAAGTTTAGTTAACTACTGGATGTACGTACTGTTACAGAACTCTGAATAAACCTGAATATATTTTGACACTTCTGACCTACTGTATGTAGCCTAACGCAGTATCTTGTGTATGTGGGTGTGTGTGTGTTAGCACAAACGCCTTCTGCTCATGCTCTGTTTAGGTAGGAGCATCGATAGCAAAATAGTGTATGGTAAACCTGTCCCCACCAATGTTCAAACCAAACCTACGCCCTTGCCTATACATCAAGTTGTTAACTGCAGTCCACAAAAACTGGTTCGTTTCACCGTTGAATACAACGTGATATCTTGATATCTTGACTGATAATTGACTTATTGTGTACTTATCTAATTTGACTATTACTTGTTGTAGCCGACAAAGATTATTTCATAATATAGGCTAGTATTGAACGGTATCTGATAAGTGTAGTTTATAAGTGCTCGAATTTGGCGGTGGACTTTGATCTTTATGTTCTGACACGGCACACCTGTAACAGGCGGGGGCCTTGCCGATTATTCAACTCAAGCATGCCTTTAACTGCGCCGGTAGAGGTCCGCACACAAACTTCTGGAGGCAACTGCGGTTGTAACTTACAAGTTAGTATCACACAGTGACAGCGTATTCATCTTTGTCTGTCATCTCACTGATGGTCGTGTCTTGTGTCCATCATTCCTTCCATGTCTGCAGGCCACCATGCCGGTGGAGAGGATGCGCATGCGGCCTTGGCTGGAGGAACAGATCAACTCCTGTTTGATCCCTGGCCTGAAATGGGTTAACAGGGTGAGAGAACACAGCACTGTAAACAACACACACGCACACATGCAAAGACGCACCAGCACAAGCAAACATGCTGTTTGGCTTTCTCCCTGCAGGAGAAGAGAATATTCCAGATTCCCTGGATGCACGCTGCTCGTCATGGATGGGACCTAGAGAAAGACGCCCCACTCTTCATGAACTGGGCCATTCACACAGGTAGCCACTCCCACACTCCCACAGTGACATACAGAACCATACTGGTGCATACAAACCAGTTCAAGATTAAGTATATTTGCAACAGGTACAAAATCAGTCCTATGTCCTACATTTATTTATTCATTTAGCAGACGCTTTTATCCAAAGCGATGTCCTAAGTTCTAAATCTTAAATCAAAATAAATGTATTCCTATTCTAGCAAACAATACTGTATGTCTTTGATTAAACGCCGCCCTCAAATAAACGCCGCCCTCGAATAAACGCTGCACCAAAAATTAACATTGTGTACTGAAAGCCGCCCTCGATTAGCCTGGATGCCAGCCGAACTTATCCCCGCCCACAACATATTCCGGTTGGGTCTGGGGTCGCTCGGTTGGGGAAAAACTATGTCCGAAAAAGAGCTGTTCGGACCAATCAAATTGTTGTTTTTTTCCAGGTTCGGTTGAAACACGCCCCATACTCACAGCCCAACGGAGCAGTATCAGACTCATATTCTGACTAGAATTATGAGTATGACAACGTCAGGCTAGTCCTCGATCACATGCCGCACCAAAAAAATCTGAAAAACTTTATTTCATTGGTTACATTAAAACACAGTATTTATTACACAAGAGTACAATATAAAATTGAATTCGCCACTATCGAACTCGTCTTTCATCAAGCCCAAGTTCACGTGCTCCAGATCTGTTGCTGCTGGTGAGTGCTTTCTGTTTGAAAGCGAAAGTGTAAGAACGTTTTGACATGCTGCTTCAGATTTCTACACAATGTAGAACACTTGTATTTGAGACAGTTAAAGTACCCATGCACACCTAATTGATGAGAATGAGAAAGGGAGTTGCCGCACTCATACTGCACTTGTACTCCCGACTAAACGCGCGGCTTCAATTTTACACTTTGTTTGTCGATGGCCGCACTGCAGCTACAATTCACAAAATCCGCTCTCGCATAAACGCTGCACCAAAAATGAATATTGTGTAATGAACGCCAGAGCGTTTAATCAAAGAAATACAGTATTTATTAAATATACTAGATGTATTTATACAATTCAATGCGATTTAGGGTTAGGACTGTTGGACCACACTACTAAATGGTTTTATGTGTACATTGTGTTTGTGTTCTCTGTGTGTGTGTTCATGTTTCAGGGAAGTACCAGCCAGGTGCGGACAAACCTGATCCGAAGACTTGGAAGGCCAACTTCCGCTGTGCCATGAACTCTCTTCCAGACATTGAGGAGGTGAAGGACAAGAGCATCAAGAAAGGGACCAACGCCTTCAGGGTCTACAAGATGCTGTCACTCTCCGAACGCCAGGGCAAGAGAGGTGAGAACCAGAGGTGGAGAAATAAGATTTCAAAGTTCAGACTGTCGACCAATCAGGGCAGAGGTTCCATTCGTGTGATCTGATCCCCAGAGATAGTCTTGTGTGTAGATGGTCTGTTGCCTGGTACTGGTGTCATTTGTACTATGATGAAAGGCAGACTGGTTGTGTGTGTGCATCATTGTGGCGTAGCTAATTGTGTCTTGTTTATTTATTTTTATTACAGGAAAGAAAAGATGTGAAAAGGGGGGAAAGAAGAAGGTAATTGTGTCTCTCAGTGTAGATAAACATCACATCAAGCAATCGAACAATAAGGAATTAGTTAATTATCTAATTAAAAAACATTTTGGTTCTGGAATGATCCATACTGTGTGTGCATCAGGTTCCTAGATCCTCATCTCCAGACGATAGCAGTGGACAGCTAGTTGTGAAACAGGAAGTAAAAGAGGAAGTGGTCACAGACGGCACCACCCTCACAGGTAGTACCTTTCACGTTTGTGTCCATGGTTACCACACAGCACTGTAGTATGACATAGGTGTAAACTGATGGTTCCGGACAGTGTTGCTATAGCAACCACACTTGTCCTGAGGAGAAAGTCACGTAATCCAACGACTCTCACTCTCTCTTTCCCTCCTATCTTGTCCCTATGTACCACCCCTCTTGCGTTCTGCCTTTCCTCTCCACTCTGCTCTCTTATCTCCATACTGCTCTCGTCCATTTTCTCCATGTCTCCATTTCATCCTTTCAATAAATGTTTTCCCTCTCCCTGTCCTTACATTTCTCTCGCTGTCCCCCCGCATCTTGTCTCCTCGATACTCTTCTCCCCTCCACGCTCCTTCACAGTCTATGACCATTCGGCCGATCGGAGTCCTATAGATGACCACCTGATTATACACGATCAACTGCCATTTGTCTGTCAGACCATCGAGGTTACCACGGAGAGCGAAGAGCAGGCTGTCAGCTCCAGCCACCCCTACCCCCTTCAAATCTCCCCTGTGTCCTCATACGGAGGTTAGACAACAGCCTACACACCAAACTCTAAATGCCACACGCTTGTTGTTGCTTCTCACTGCACATAAAAAAACTGACTTGAATCATGTGTTGGCACCCCAAGTGCCACAGTCTTATCATGTCCTGTTCTATCTCTCTACTCTAGCTTACATTTACAGACCAGATCATAGCAACCTTTGGACCTGGTCTGCACTCTGGGCTATGATACTGGACTGTATGGTCTGGTGGTAGAGAGACAATGTAGAGAAAGCAAAACGTGGGATGAAAGGGGAGAGACAGACAGGGAAGTTAGAGAGACAGACAGACAGACAGACAGACAGACAGACAGACAGACAGACAGACAGACAGACAGACAGACAGGCAGAGAAAGTGAAAAGCCAGACACCTCCAAGAGGCTTTATGACTCCTCTACGGATCAGTCTTTCAGAGCTAACATGGCTTGCACCTCTTGTATTATGACCACTGGCTGTGATACTGTCGCTACAGTATGATTTGACAGTTGATAGATCAACTTTGCGAGTTTGCTAGATATGAGAAAAGCAGTGTATCATAGTGTAGTTTACATGCCCGTACAGCTCACATGTCGGTGACATTTCAGGCATGTTTTTTGGGCCAACCTCCTCATATCCTCCTTCCTCTCCAACCTGTTAATCCAGATCTCCCTGATTCCTCTCCTTTCTCCCCCTCTCCTATCCTCTGCAGAGAGTGACACAGATAGCATCCACAGTGAAGATGACTCCTTTGAGGTGAGTAAAACAACACAAACTCCAAGTCCTAACTTGCATCCCAAATACCCACACTGGGCTAAGTTCAAGCTCATATATTCATCGAGCACTGCCCACTTCACTCACAAACGACTAAACCGACCTACTACAAACTTCCACTAAACTCACACATTCTTAACAAAAGCAGGTTATAGTAGAGTTCAGCTGCAAGGTTGGGCCTGCCTGAGAGCCAAAGACCCACACAGCTGAATCATTAACCAAGTGCGATAAAATGATAAGCAAGTCTTCACTTGAAGCCGTCAGTTCCTCCCAGCCAGTTCTACTGCTTTGGCTTCCAACCCCGAGCCTGTCTGCTCCCAGACATGTGACTAGTGTGTGTTTGCGCTGTGTCTCGCCTGTGTGTGTGGTGCAGTGATAATCTAACTGTTGCTTCCATGTTGGACAGTGTGTTGGAGGCTTGTGGAGCAGGAAAGGGTACAGCTCAGTGCTCCGGGTGCCATCCGGCTCCTTACCCAGCATGGCCACCTTTGTCACGTCCGGAAAGACCAACTTCAAAGTGACGAGCACCAGAGACCCCACCCCCCTCATCAGCTATCATTCCTCCCCCTGGACAGACTCCTCCCCTAACTTGCAGCCCCTTCCCCTGACGGCGACTTCGTCCTCGCAGACCTCCTCCTCAGAGACACGGGCCAGCGTCATCATGAAGACGTCCGACATATCACAGCCCTCCGTCAAGACCTGCTGACCCCGCCCACTGAACCCTGTTCTCCAGAGTGCCCCCTCATAGGATGGACTAGTCCACAGACAGACAGACAGACCTGACAGTCTTGCAAAGTGACACATAGACTAACAAGACAACCTGACTCTACTCTGCCTCTGGGTAATCATGTACATAGTAATATGTAAAGTCAAACTGCTTCTGCACCTTATGGAGAGCACTGACGTGTGTGCGTGCGTGTGTGTGTGTGTGTGTGTAAAGGCGCTCCATGGGAGGAAGGAGGAAGACGATAAATGCACTTGTAATTTATCTTGAAGCCTTTTTAGCGATCATATATATATTTTTATATAAAAGGGAAATTTTAATTGAAGGTGGAGATTGTTTCTTCTAAAAATGAACAATGTTTTTTATTGTGTAGGTAATTCATTGTGATTCGCATTGTCATTGTTTATGTGGCACCTACTGAATGTAACCATGTGACTAGCTTGATGCGTGTGTGTCCTTATTGTTTTATGTTTCCAGAGCCATGTAACATGGTAAGTGTGTTTTTATGCCGCGCAGGCATGGCTACTCTTAATCCTGTGGATCATCGATATGCAAATCTGAATAAATAAATAAAGATAACAGTTTTTTCTACAATTTGACATATGGCATTGCCTTTTCAACAATCAACATCCTGGTTATTCCTGAGCCATAGATTAGTTTAGGGTTGCCATGCTGTGTCAGTAACTCACTAGAATGGCAAAATAAAATGACTGCTGTACATAAAAACTGCAATCAAACCACAAGACCACGTGGAGCCAGTAGACGGGTTGCAGGTAGTTCTTCTTTTTGCAAGGGTTTTTATCCTTTATAAATGTAGGTGTGAGTAAAGGTCATCTGATCTGGTAATTTAGGCAATAAAACATTTAAAACAAAACAAGTAGCTATCCCATGTTTTAACAATAACAGACGGTAGACGACCTGAAGAACTGGAAAGCCGTCTGAGCTGTCTTAAATCATTACGCCTACATATTCATGATTAGGCTATTAAGTGTTCAAAGGCCTACTATTCGTGATTTAATTGGAGAAAACAGTTGGCGGTTAGCCATAAAGCGATCTTGTGACCTCTGTCTGTCTGACGACATCACAGATTTGGATGGAAGTGATTTGTTTTAACGCTGCAAGCAAATCAGATTTTTTTGTCAGCGGAAATTTAAGGGCGGACCGACAAACAAATTAAGATATTGTCAGTAATTGCACGGTTCGGTCAAATATTTGTTCAAACTGAAATGAACTACGTAGGCCTACATACGACACTCCTAGTAGACGACAATCAAACACCGCCCCTCTGTGTTCCACCGCCGCTTACGTAGTTGAACGTAGACAAATGAACGACCTAGTGTGGCATCATCACCACTGACACACAGCTGAGTCTGTGGACCCTATTGGATAGATATTTAGGAATACGAATTTCCCATATCTTTTTTTATGTCACTTTTCGGATATTTCTGTATGTGTCCAATTTAAGTAATGATTAAGTGTAGGACAAAGACAAACGCGTACGCTTGAGGAAGTATCTTTTGCTAAGGATAGCGGGCGAACCGTTATTATTGTATCCTAAGCTAGTATTGTACAGTAAGGAGCTAGCGTAGCGGCATTAGCTAGCTAGCTACCTTGTAGCCTGCTATCGAGTGTTAAGCTGATGGCTAACTAACAAGTACGGCTACGGCTAGACAACGATGTTTGTGTGTAATATTGTGTACTGTGTAATATTAATCTAGGGCATCTATAGTAATAGTTTGTTTTATGTGACACCGGTTATTTATTGTGCTTTAAACTTTGATTCCCCGGTCTGTGGAATTCGGACCCTTTTAATTGGCCCGGAGGTGGCTAGCTAGCAAGGCAGCTCTTGCTTGTTTATTTGAAACAACACGGTGGACTCTCCAAACAACAGCACCGCACAACAGACCATTGGCTGCCGGTGTCTAGGACATGTTTTTCTTGTGTATTTCCGAGCAGTTCTGAGGACTAATCTCCTATGTCCATGTCCGAGTGCCTTATCACTTCGAAAAGGCTCGGTGTGTGGATGAGGATTCAGATGCGAGGAACACCGAGTCTGTCCTCTTGTCTCTGCTGAGGACATGTCATTGACAGCAGCATGCCTTTTGCTGGCAGGAGCAGCAGCACCGGTGCGCCCATGTCGAGCGCGGTGTCTGTCGGGTCGTCTGTCCTCATCTTGACCGCGTTCTTCGTAGGAATCTTCGCTCTGCTGTTCCAATTTGGATATGGGGGGCTGACCGTCACGTCGTTTTTTCTGAAGCTGTTCATCTACGTGTCCTTCGCCTTGCTCTGTTTTCTGCTCGGGAGCATTGTCTCGCTCATGAGAAAAAGCCCCCCCAAAATCAGCAGATTTGACATCTCCAAAAGACAGTCCACCTATCTGTTGGAGCTGTTCAACAAGCTAATGGTACACCCTTCACATCGTCTGCCTGAAGTCTTCTTAGCTTGTAACTGCAAATTAATTGGAAGTGTATTTCGTGTTGCAGAGATGGACCTGATGGATGTTATTGTGGTTGGTGTTGACAGGGCCGTTTCTCTGTGCCTCTGATGGAGTCTTCACAAACCAGGAGGGTGGTGGTGTCCCACAACGTAGACAAGGCCTTGAAGGAGGGTGAGTGCCATGCCAACGGATCTATTAAAATGTGTCTTTTCAGGTGTATTATTGTCAGAGGGGGCTGTCTGTGTCTGTTCAATGTTGTCTGTCTGCATTTCAGCCTGAAAATATCCGTCTGGCAGCTTTTTGTATCTACAGCACATTACTCTGCCTGATAATGGGTCTCGCTCTGTCTATCAGTTTGTATCTATGCTGATATAATTGTTTGTGTGTATGTCAGAGTCTCCTTGCATGTGTGCCTGCCTGCCTGCCTGCCTGCCTGCCTGCCTGTCTGTCTGTCTGTCTGTCTGTCTGTCTGTCTGTCTGTCTGTCTGTCTGTCTGTCTGTCTGTCTGTCTGTCTGTCTGTCTGTCTGTCTGTCTGTCTGTCTGTCTGTCTGTCTGTCTGTCTGTCTGTCTGTCTGTCTGTCTGTCTGTCTGTCTGTCTGTCTGTCTGTCTGTCTGTCTGTCTGTCTGAGGGAGTGGGTCTCCTATCTGGCATCCCATCGCAGCTCTCACAGCAGCAGCATGAAAGCTGGAATAAACCACTCAATCACATGCACGTCATTTATCATACAGATTTCATCGCAAGAGCTTTGACAGTGTACAAAGGAAATGGAGAGTAGAGCGACACACAGAGAGAGGGAGAAGGTTGTGTTGCTCCAGACAGCCTGCTGTCACACAGCGCTGCCGCTTCAAGAGTTACCCCATAATAAAAAAACACATTGATCAGTGTCAACATGCCGTCAGGTGACGGTTATGGTGTGTCTGTACGTGTTTTCTGCTGCTTGAGTGAATGAGAGGGTCGGTGAGTGTCCTTTAAGGAGGAACAATTCAACCAGTGAGATGCCAGAGTAGGCTGAGGCCTGTGTCTGTGTGTGTGACGTGTGTGAAAAGGGCTGTGTCTCCAGCACTATTATTTATTACTATTATTATGTTGGTGGGTCTCCTGCCCTTACCATTTGTGACCTGGCCGCTTCTTGTGTGTGTGTGTGTGCGCGTGCGTGTGTGTGTGTGTGTGTGTGCGCGCGTGCACGCGTGTGTGTGCGCGTGCGTCAGGGGTGGAGTGTCGCTTTAGAATTGAGTTTGTACTCGTCTTCGGGTCAACACTAGTCATTCCTCTGGGTAACCATGACCCTGACCAAATCACTATTACAAGTTATCCCTGATTAGACCACCACAACCAGCTAACCCTGACTAGTCCACTAGCACTGGTTAACCTTAACTAAAGCCCTGTCTTGTGTGTGCGTGTTAGTGTTTGACTACAGTTACCGTGACTACATCCTGTCGTGGTACGTCCCTCTGAGCCGAGACGAGGGCCAGCTGTTCCAGATGCTGACCGAGGACTTCTGGGAGATGAGCCGTCAGCTCCGGGGCCGGCTGGCCAACATGGACCTGGTCAACCTGGTCTGCAACGACACCGTCAAAACCCTCCACACGCACTTCTGCGACCTGAAGATCGCCAGCTCCAGGTAGGTGGGACTGGAGGAGGGAGCGAAGGAGAGAGAGTGGGAGGTAGTGTGTGTGGGGGGAATGGGGGTATGTAGGGTGGAGGAGAAGGCAGGCTCTACCCTGGGTGAGTGTGCTCTATCCCTGTCTAGTGCACCACCAGTAGATCAGTGCAGATCCCTGCTCCTTCATCCCCAGACTGGAGGACCCGCCCAGGCCGTTCCTGCTCCACCCCTGCCTGCGGAGCCCCGAGGAGGAGCAAAGGTTCCTGCGCTGCTGCGCCCGTCTGCTGCTGCTCTGCCTGCTGCCTGCTCGTGACGCTCGCTCTCACAGCCTCCGAGTGGTGCTGGTCGAGGTCATCACAACCAAAGGTACACACACCCACACACACACACATGCACGTACTGCAACAGACACACAGGGACAAGACTCGTAATGCAAAATCCACTGTTGCATGTCAGCATGACATACACATACGCTCCATGCACAAACATACGAACAAGCTAAACATCAATAAACTATAAACTGATACCAGGCAGGAGGACTTTGGCCCAGGTTTTTGCCTAACTGGTCTTTATTGGTTGTTATTAGATCTAAAAACATAGTAACTCAATTTGAGAATAGATCCGAGTGTTTCAACAAAGCTGCTTTGTGTGTCTGTGCCCCTGTGCGTGTGTGTGTGTGTGTGTGTGCGCCCGCGTGTGTGCCCTCTTCAGTGCTGAAGCCCCTGGTGGAGGTGCTGAGCGACCCAGACTACATCAACCGGATGCTGCTTTCCCAGCTGGAGCAGCGGGAGCAGCAGGCGGAGCACCACAAGAAGGCCTACACCTACGCCGCCTCCTACGAGGACTTCATCAAGCTCATCAGCTCCTCCTCCGACGTGGACTTCCTCAAACAACTCAGGTCAGCAACCCTGACCCCCCTCTACCCTGACCCCTGAACCAGGCACGCAAGCAGCCAACACTTGACCTCAAGGGGCAAAAACCAGGCCTACCTTCAAAACCAAACTGAATTATTGTTTCTCTTTCTCTCTCTCGCCCCCCCACCTCACTCTCTCTTGCCCCCCACCACCTCACTATCTCTCCCTTTCTCTCTGATTCTCTTTCCCTGTCTCTCTCTCTCCCTCTGTGTCTCTCTCCTTACCTCTAACTCCCTCCCTGTCTCTCTCTCACCCTCCCTCCCTTCAGGTACCAGATCGTAGTGGAGATAATCCATGCCACCACCATCAGTAGCCTCCCTCAGCTGAAGAAGCAGAAAGGTGAAGTGGAAACCAGTAGATCTCTCAGCCTCTCTCTCTCCTGTCTCCCCTCCCTCCTTTCTTCTCTCCAGCACTCTCCTTCCTCAGCCGTCCACCTTGTTCCCTTCTTCTCCTTTCTCTTTTATCACCTCCCTCCACACCTCTCCATTATTTCCGCCCGCTTTTCCTCTCTCCTTTTATCCTCACCCTCCTCACCCACGTCCATCTATCAGTAGACATCAGCGACTCTAATCACCTTAATTAATCCTATTGTGTGTGTGTGTGTGGGTGTGCGCGCGGGCAGAAAGGAAAGGCAAGGAGACTGCAGCCATGAAGGCCGACCTGCTGCGGGCCAGAGACATGAAGCGCTACATCAACCAGCTGACCGTGGCTAAGAAGCAGTGTGAGAAACGCATCCGCCTGCTGGGGGGTCCCAACTACGAGCAGCAGGAGGAGGGGGCCGCCGAGGACGGGGAGGGGCCCCAGAGCCAAAAGGTGACACACACAGACATGAACACACACACACACACACACAAACACATATATATACACACACACAGGCATACTTTGCTTCTCTCTTTATGTCTCTGTAACAATCTCTATGTGTTTGTGTGTGCGTGTAGATTCTGCAGTTCGAGGACATCATGTCTAACCCAGTTTACAGGGAACACTTCCGGGTATACATGGAGCGTGTCGACAAGAGAGCTCTCATCAGCTTCTGGGAACTGGTGGAGACACTCAAATCAGCCAACAAGGTAGGAAACCACACCCTCCCACACACCCACACCCCCACTCAGGACACTCCGCCCCAGGGCCGGGTGTTCAATCCGTGTGTGTTTCCCTGCTCTCTCAGAGCGAGGTGCCCCAGCTGGTGGGAGAGATCTACCAGAACTTCTTTGTGGAGAGCCGTGAGATCCCCGTGGACAAGGTCCTGTACAAGGAGGTGCAGCAGACGCTGGTGGGCAACAAGGGCACCGACGTGTTCCTGCGTCTCCAGGGAGACGTGTACGAGACCATGAAGGAGCGCTTCTACCCCTCCTTCCTGGTCAGCGACCTGTACGACCGGCTGATCCGCCGGGACGAGCAGCGCAGCTCCTCTCAGTCCAGCACCGAGGGCAAAGAGGAGGGGGTGAGACACAGGCGCGCACACACACACACACACACGGTGTGTGAAGAGCTGCTGCATCTCTTCCACTTAGAGCTGATTGTTTTTGCGCTCATTTGCTAACTGATAGGTTTTAATTTGCTTCCAATTGTTTTCCCCGAATATCGGACGTACCTTAATTGGCCGTCGTTTCGGAGCTCACCGGTGCTTTGTTCTTTTCTAATGGTGTATTTCTGTCCTTTCTCTCACTTCCTGTCCGTGCCCTTTCCTCTCCCCTCGTCTGCTACCTCCTTTCCCTCTGTCTCTCATCCTGTCTCCCACCTCCTCCTCTACCTCTCTCCTTCTCTCACTTCCTTCTCTCACCTCCTCCTGTACCTCTCTCCTCTCCTCTCCCCCCGTCTCTCCCTCCTCCTCTCCTCTCCTGCCCTCAGTGCCAGGGGGTGGATGGAGCTGAGGATCTGATAGATGAGGGCAGCAAGGGCATCAATGAGCAGGCCAGCTACGCTGCCACCAAACTACGGCAGCTCTACGACAAACTGGAGTACAAACGCCAGGCGCTGGGCTCCATCCAGAATGCTCCCAAACCTGACAAGAAGGTAGCTAGGAAGTGTGTGTGTTGTGGCATTTGCAATGTGTTTCTTGGGACTACTTGCCACTACACTGGCTTATGAACGGTGAAAAAATAGGCAGATGACGCGAGTACGGAATAATACAAAACAGACAAACATGACCAAGGAATAACGAGTGGAGATCAGGGTATCAATGATGTAGTGAGTGTATGAGGGGGTTACATGAATTCAGGGTGTTGCAACGTGTAAAAACTAGGATCAGCCATCAAAGAAAGCAAAAGAGAGCGATGGAAGAGAACGGGCGGGATGGTCTCTCCAGGACTGTCCCTACAGGCTCAGATAGATCCAGCATGGTCTGGGACAGGTGTTTCCATAAACCTGAACCTCAGCTCCGCCCATCTGCAACAGACAAAAACATGTACCTGGTCTAGCAAGGGCAGCCACACTAGGTCCCATGGACCCAGGCCTTACTCGTATGTGTGTGTGTGTCAGATTGTGGTTAAGCTGAAGGAGGAGATCGGAGCGATGGAGAAGGAGCACAGCGACCTGCAGATGCACATCTCCAGGACCGACTGGTGGTGTGAGAACCTGGGGTCCTGGAGAGCCGTCATCACCGGGGCCGAGGTAACACACGCACACACACAGACACACACACATACCCGCACACACACACGTACACAAGCACGCACACGTTTAGCTGGTAACATGTCGAGCGTGCCTTCACCCCAATGCTGTCCCTGTCGTAGGCAGCAAGAGCCAGAGGAGAATCACCGTGATGTTACTGTATGTCGGACCGCGTTGGGCGTGTTTAGCATGTTTTTGTTGAGCATGTTTGCAAGTGTGACATGATATAATGATCATGCTACATGCCGAGTGTGGGTCTACTGAGCGTGTGTTGCCAATGCATTAAAACACACGTGTGAGTGTGGAGCGTGTGCTAAGCCTGTTTTGAGCATGTGGAAGTCAGATGGCTGAGCGGTTAGGGAGTCGGGCTATTAATCAGAAGGTTGTTGGTTCGATTCCCGGCCATGCCAAAATGACGTTGTGTCCTTGGGCAAGGCACGTCACCCTACTTGCCTCAGGGGAATGTCCCTGTACTTACTGTAAGTCGCTCTGGATAAGAGTGTCTGCTAAATGACTAAATGTAAATGTAATGTAATTGCTAAGCGTGTTTTGAGCATGTGTTAAGCGTGTGTTGTCCATGCGGCTGCAGCCAGCGGAGGAGGGCGGGGAGACGCTGGCGTGCTACTGCGTGTCGGTCAGCCTGCTGGAGGGAGACGAGGCCCCCAACAGCCGCTGGAGCGTCAACAGGAAGCTGACAGAGTTCCAGATCCTCCACAGGAAGCTCACCGAGGTACCGTGACGACGGTGCTCCGTTTGCGTTGTCTCGGGCAACAGAATGACTCACCACATTCAACTTTTAGTATTTCAACGTGGCATTTGCCTGGAGAAAGCACAGGCTTGACGTGTGGCGGCAAGTTTCAAACACCTGCCACTACTGCACGTCCTTAGGTTACCAGTAACAGTGTATCCTTCCTTCTTTGTGTCTCTCTTCTTCTCCTTACTCTGGCAGTGCTTCCCCTCGTTGAAGAAGGTCCAGCTCCCCTCCCTCAGCAAGTTGCCGTTCAAATCCATCGACCAGAAGTTCCTGGAGAAATCCAAAAACCAGCTCAACACCTTCCTCCAGGTAATGCAGCTGTTGCCACAGCAACCCTCCGTGTACCCACGGTAATGCGCCAGACCCTTTCCACATACTCTCTCTCCTTTGGAGTGAGTCATCACCAGGCTGACAGTAGATAACATCGTAACCGCGCGCGTGTGTGTGTGTTCAGAGGATGCTGACGGACGAGAGAATGTGCCAGAGCGAGGCGCTGTATGCCTTCCTAAGCCCCTCCCCCGAGTATCTGAAAGTCATCGACATCCAGAAGAAGTCGTCCTTTTCCCTCGCCTCCTTCCTGGAGAGACTGCCTGGTGACTTCTTCTCTCACCAGGAGGTATACACAATACACACACACATACATACATATATACACATGCACAGATACACACACACCCCACTCAGGATACACTGCCCACAGGCCACCCTGACCCAATCCACATTCACCAGGAGGTACACTACACACGTCAGCGCTCTCTTTCTCTTACCCCTGCCCCTGTGTGTGTGTGTGTTTCAGGAGGAGGCGGAGGACGACAGCGACCTGTCTGACTATGGAGACGAGGCTGACGGCAAGAAGGATGCCCTGGCCGAGCCCTGCTTCATGCTCATAGGAGAGATCTTCGAACTCCGAGGCAGTCAGTGCAACCGCTCTTCTCATACTGTGTCTGTGTGTGCATGTCATTACTGTTGATTTAATGGCAGGTAATATAGCCCTGAAATTTCAAGACTGAACTGGATGTGGTGTAGTTATACACCGTGTGTGTCACACGCTCCTTGAACTGCTTGAGTAATTTAGTTAGTCTATTTGATTTTTACTGCTGGTATTGGTTGATCAGATTCCTTTGAATCTCTTTCTTTATCACTGTACTCAAACTGTAGTGTTCAAGTGGGTCAGGAAGACTCTCATTGCACTGGTTCAAGTCACGTTTGGACGCACCATTAACAAGTAAGCATCTCTCATTTTTCTCATATCAGACTACAAGTCATGCTAACATGCTAGCCCTCTCCTCTCAGGCTTGTAGTCATGCTAACATGCTAGCCCTTTCCTCTCAGGCTTGTAGTCATGCTAACATGCTATCCCTCTCCTCTCAGGCTTGTAGTCATGCTAACATGCTAGCCCTCTCCTCTCAGGCTTGTAATCATGCTAACATGCTAGCCCTCTCCTCTCAGGCTTGTAGTCATGCTAACATGCTAGCCCTCTCCTCTCAGGCTTGTAGTCATGCTAACATGCTAGCCCTGTCCTCTCAGGCTTGTAGTCATGCTAACATGCTAGCCCTCTCCTCTCAGGCTTGTAATCATGCTAACATGCTAGCCCTCTCCTCTCAGGCTTGTAATCATGCTAACATGTTAGCCCTTTCCTCTCAGGCTGGTAGCCATGCTAACATGTTAGCCCTCTCCTCTCAGACTAGCAGCTATGCTAACATCCTAGCACTGTCTCCTCAGGCAGATCCGGGACACTGTAAACTGGATCTTCAGTGAGCAGATGCTGGTGAGCTACATCAACATATTCCGGGACACATTCTGGCCCAATGGGAAGCTGGCGCCTCACAACAAAGTCCGCACTGACTCAGAGCGTCGCGAGACCAAGGAGCGGGCCCAACAGAAGTTGCTTGACAACATCCCAGGTACATCATGATAGGTTATGGGTCATTCCAGGTCCTTCCTGATAGGCTAGTCAACCTCTTAAATACATCCTGATAGAATGAACTGGAAGGATCAAGATCCTAATAGACTTGACAGCATCTCAGGTTCACTCTGATTGGTTAGACAACCTTCCAGGCCCCATTCTGATTGGCCACATGAACACGTCTTATGTCTAATGTTTGGGATGTCATGTGTTATGTCAGATGCTCTGCAAAACCTGGTTGGCCAGCAGAACGCTCGGTACGGCATCATCAAGATCTTCAACGCTCTCCAGGAGGCCAGTGCCAACAAACATCTGCTCTATGTAAGGCTGCTCACACACATACAGGCAGAACAGATGTGGTGCAATCATACCAGCCTCTCTCTTGTCTATGCATTCTCTGCCTTTGTATCAATTTGTCTTGTCTTAAATGCAAATATCGTCGCAAGTGAATGACGATGCTTGGACTGGGAGCAGGCATGGTAGAGAGATTTATATCTCTTTCAAATGTGTGAGGGTCGCTTGTATCTAGGAAAGAAAAGTTGATAGTGAAAATCGCATGTTCAAAGATGCCTGTCTTGGCAATGTGCTGTGCCAACCCTTCAACCCCTCTTTCCCCCTCTTTTCTCCTTTCTCATCTCCCCTCTCTCAGGTCCTCATGGAGATGGTGCTGAAGGAGATGTGTCCTGAGATGGAGATAGAACAGATCTGAACATACACCACCAATAGACACACACTACTTCAAACTTCCTAACCAACACAGTCAGGCACACACACATACACACTTACAAACATACACACATGATCCCACACTCGGTGGAAATGTAAATGCTGCAGAGCTGGTATAGATCCAGGTGTGTGTGTGTGTGTGTGTTGGCTGTTCCTGTATTTCTTTTCTGAGCACCGTTATCTGATGCACTTGATGCTCTAGAGCTGAACTAGGGAGATGCTCTGTACAGGGGTCTTTTTCTCCAACTTTCCGTTGCTATGTTAGAACGACCAATGAGATCAACTGCCAAGCTGTGTTGCAGGTTGCGGTCGTGTTGAGGGGCCACTAGTTTCTATGTAACGAGAAGAGGGGGAGCCGCACACAGGCCGACACATTCCGGAACAACTCTGCTGTTCGCTGTTCATCCTAAAACTGCTTCATTGTGCAATATGTCATGTCAAGTCATGGTGACAATTTTATTTGTGATTATTGATAGATTTTTATTTTTACCAAGAAATTGTTTAGAGCATTTATATAAGCAATAAATTGCGAAAAACAAAAAAAAACGTATTTGTTTGATCTCTAAGGTTAGAATCAGTCCTGCGTCCCACACTTATGACCAACAATTGCAACACTATAGACAATTTCTCACAAACACAATTTCAGACACTGAGAATCAAGGCTTTTATTTGGCACATAAACATCCATATAGGTGGGAGGCGTGTCCTATTGGCCTTGCAGAGACTTCTGATTGGCTACATCCTGTTGAAGATTATGTCATTCTGGAGGTCCTTGCAAACTTCAGAATTCAACTGGGCAGCCTTAACGGACAAGACGGTGGTCAGGGAGTGTGTGAATGTGTTTGTATGTAAAAAAATATGTGTGAGCCAGCCCACCTTAACAAAGTAGAGTTGAGCCTGCCCTGTGTCCTTGGCCACACCCCTCCCCAGTTGCAGACAGCGGGCGTAGTAGAACAGGGCGATGGCCACCCCCTTATCAACATATTCAGGTAGACATTCTGTTGCTGTAGCGATGGCAGGGATGTTGTCATAGCTACAAATCCTGGAGATGAGAACAGAGAACAGCGTGAACACCTGGGCAAGCTGCCCATGCTTAAAGGGATTAACGAAGCGGAATAACCACACCCGAAAGGTTGTCAGGGAAACAAAGTGACCCTATCAGAGCAGAGAATGCTGGAAGGAGTGGCACCTCTTGGCCAGCGTGGCAGCGCGCGTGTACAGTTTCCTGTGGTAGTAGTAGGCCACCAGATGTGCCTGCGCGTAAACGTTCCCTCGCTCCGACGCCTCCTTCAGGCAGTCCAGGGCTGCCTCGGGGTCCTGACGGACGCCGCGCCCATACAGGAACATGACTCCCAGAGCACCCTGGGACTCGAGGCTGCCGTTACCACATGCCTCAGAGTGCCAGAAGAAGGCCTAGAATGACACACATTGTATGCAGGTAATGAGGGAGAGACGGTGTAAGCCTGCCCCTCTGAAGGCCAGGGTCAGAGGTCAGGGCTGGCGTTAAGATGGTGGTGCCACAGTACCTTTTGGAGGTCCAGGTTCTCGGGGCGACAGTACAGCATGGCCAGGTTGGTCTGGGCGGTCGCAGAAGCCCCATCCCCAGGGCTCCCCTCCTCAGCTGCCTGTAACCACAACCTGGAGGGGAGCAGGGTGGTGAACGTGAGGCAGCCTGGAGGATTATGGCTGTGTAAATTGAGAGTCGGGGGTGGTGTGTTTACGTCTGTTTTACCCACCTCTCAGCCTCCCTGATGGAGTAAGGAACCCCAAAGCCCTCCAGGTAGGCCCTGCCTAGGTTATAGAGGGCCAGTTGTCTAATGCTGCCTGTCTCTGGCCCCTCCCACTGGCACACCCTCTGCATGTAGCTCACTGCCTCTGCCTGGTGGTATTAACACGTTCACATATCGCAGACACATTCCTGACATCTTTTAAACATGTTGTCAGAAGTCTCATGGAATCTAATCCAGGACATATATAGACTGAGGTAAGATTAGGGTTCTAGAGAAGTCCCCAGTAAAGAACATAGTGTCTTGTCCCAGTGGACAATGTGGTATGTAGTTCAAGTATTGGACACCATCTGGTGTCTAGTGTAGGGCCCAGGGTTCAGATCTCAAACACACCTGGTCGGACTGGGCTCCCAGGCCGTCGTAGCTCATGACGGCCATCTGAAACAGAGCTCTGGGATCGTGTTCCTTAAGGCTGTCAAACACTCGCTTGGCCTCTTCATAGAGACCCTTCCAGGACCACAGGAGGGACAAGATTCTGTGTGTGCTTCTGTGTTGGATTATGTTGATATGCATGTGTGTGTGTACTGTATGTGTGTGTGTGCCTGGGGATGTACATGTCACCTCCTCAAAGTACAGTTGTCCCAGAAGGAAGAAGGCCTGTCTGTCTCCCTCATCTGCTCTCCTCCTTAGCAGACTGGCAGCCTTCTCCACCTGGGTGGCAGGGCTGTCTACACACACGCACACACACACACATTTATAAATGTATTATATAGGCTACGTGCGCAGCGCCCACACAGTCACACTATGTTATTGTTAAATCCGGTCACATTCTGGCGGCTGTAATGCACACGTCATAACTGTCATCGAGGTAAGAAAAAAATAAAACAGGTCCCTGGTGTGGACTACCTGGAAGTGCAGTCGGTCTCCGTCCCTCATTTGGGTACAGAGACTTGATGGCGTGATGCACCTGTGAGGATTTATGTCTGTCTGTACAGGTGGTCTTGGAAGCAGACTTCATCCCCGCGCTTAAGTTTGAAACACATCCCCAGCACAGTCTTTTTATATTTATAGCTCCACGCGGGAACAATTGTTATATTCTGCTACAGCATAGTTATGAAGCATATCAAATAACGCCAAAGGTTGACTGTCAGTTACTTGTGTGAACAGGTGAAGTTCTCACATTCTTAGCTAGGTGGAGCTACAAACCTTTAATGGCCAGTGCTTTGTGACCGTAACCAAGGATGTTACAGTAGCCTACTAGGCTAGAATGTACGGCTAACAACAGTTACATTAGCTGTTAATAATTTAACACCACAGACAATGTTCTGAAAGAAATCTCCAGCGAAAACGATGCTATAATAAACAAAATATGATTACATGTAAATTAATCTAGCCTAAATGTAGCTATCAATCTTGTCATTTTCCTTACCCCGTCTCTTCATCAGGACGCACTGTGCTACGCTGCTTGATAAAACGCATCTGTGACTAAGCAACTAATTGATAGTGTGCAAATAATCATTTGCGTTACGTCAGCTGATGCTTTTGGTCACAACAAAGGTTCTCGAAAGGCTTCGAGGCCTTCAATGAGACTTTGTTGCTAGTCAAAACTTTTTTACATTGCCAAACTTGGCCTGCATCGCATCAATGTCATTCTAAAATGCACTTAGGTTTTAGTATTCCGTTTTTTTATATCAAGATTAGGCCTAGATGTTAAATGTTAAAGCAACTCATTCCATAGCCCGACTGCCAGTGCGAGAGTAGGCTATTTGAAAACTGTAGCCTATTAAAATTGGTAGCCTAATCCCCGTAGCTCAGTGCTCTGTTTTATAGCATTAATAATAAGGTCTCCAGTTTATTAATTACAATATAATTGTGTGTGAAGTCTATGATGGTTAGTCCATCCCGTCCATGAATCTGTCGTCCTAGACGCAGATTTAAATTAAAACACTAGGTAGCCTACCGTTCGTTTAAGGGCAATATGAAAAGGATCTGTTAACTGTGCAGGTCTACATTTACAAGTAGGCTACTACCAGACCAGGAAAAAGGTAGTTTAGACTATTAGCCTAGTTCCTCCGTGATGAAACGCTGCAACGCAGTTTATTATTAGGCCTAGGCTACATCTATGTAAAAATGAGCAATACACGCGACACTGAGAGTTGTAGGTGTTCTTGCGCTCCAGTGTAGAGACCTTGTGTGCTAGCCGTTACAGCTCTACTTGGGCACTAAGGGCCCTACCTACCCACATCCCTTTTATTTTCTTCCAAGCTTGCTGCGCACAAGAAGTGTGCAACATAATGCCAAACTTCCCTTGCTTAACCCACAATACGTAGGCTACAGTTCATGTATGTTTGATATCCGCGTTGGGAGGGAGCACATATTTCTCAATTATTATTAATTTTTTCAATAATTTGAGATTTATAGAGAAAATGTCTTTAATTCTCCTAGTTTCTCCTAGTCAGTGTAATTGGATAGAAGGCTGCTTACATTTACATTTTGTCATTTAGCAGACGCTCTTATCCAGAACGACTTACAGTAAGTACAGGACATGCCCCCGAGGCAAGTAGGGTGAAGTGCCTTGCCCAAGGACCCAACGTCATTTGGCACGGCCGGGAATCGAACTGGCAACCTTCAGATTACTAGCCCAATTTCCACCTGACTCCCTGCTTATTCAGTCTACCTCACCTTACTCAGTCTACCTCACCTTACTCAGTCTACCTCACCTTACTCACTCTACCTCACCTTACTCACTCAACCTCACCTTACTCAGTCTACCTCACCTTACTCACTCTACCTCACCTTACTCAGTCTACCTCACCTTACTCAGTCTACCTCACCTTACTCATTCTACCTCACCTTACTCAGTGTGAGGTGAAATCCTTTTTGCAAATTCACAGTGTAAATATGATTATGTAACAATTATTTGCCACCCCAAAACATTATTTTACAGTCACTCTGTCCTCAGTTGTTTTAGACTACATAATATGGTCTGATGAATATCTTTAGCTGGACTCGTGAACAGATTCTATCCTCTTTCATCACAGTTCAATAGTATTTGATCACATGACCAGATAGCAGTTTAGAATTATTCAGAAAATCTTCAAAAAATGTTTTATTTTTAAGTTGTATGTAAGATACAACTCATGTTAATGAGATTCATTTCAATGAATGGTTGATCCAGGGACTCTAGTCCTCTCCTGAGCAGCAGCTTAAGAGCTTCCGGAGGAACCTTCTGAACACCCCCTTTTTCTTCTTCTTTTTCTCAGGTTGTCTGCTCACTGTGGAAGAACACAAGCATTAACTCTGTATCTCCATGTTCTCCACACAGCTTCCCGGTATCTGAGAAGTGTGTATGTAGTAGAACTTGTGCATCTAGTTTCCTTGTATCTAAGAAGTGTGTATGTAGTAGAACTTGTGCATGTAGCTTCCTGGTAGCTGAGTAGGTGCTCACCACTGTAGCTCTCTTCCACTCCTCCAGTACCTGGTTCTGGGGTCAGGGTTGGGGTCAGCGTTAGGACCAGTGTTAGGACCACCTGCATATGGAAAAGACACAACATAGTTCAAATTGAGTCCATGCAGTCACAATAAAAGTTGAGCTAGTCAGGAGATTGGACTATTTAAAAGCCAGCATGAGCAGTTGTCTAACGAGCATTAAGCATTTTACAAGAACATAAAATACGAAACACTTTTCTGATTCCTTTTGTTTCTCATGCTCACCGAGTTAGCAGTGCTCACGTCTCCATTCATCTCTCTCAGGAGAGTCTGTCCAGTTTGTTTTGAGGCCAATTCAGGGGCCATTTCAGTGGCCAATTCAGTGGCCAGCCCAACAGTCAGTGCTGGGGCCATTTCAGTGGCCATTCCAGTGGCCATTTCAGTGACCATTTCAGGGGCCAACCCAACAGTCAGTGCTGGGGCCATTTCAGTGACCATTTCAGGGGCCATTTCAGTGGCCATTTCAGGGGCCATTTCAGGGGCCATTTCAGGGGCCATTTCAGTGGCCATTTCAGGGGCCAGCCCAACAGTCAGTGCTGGGGCCAACTTAATCTGTAACAAACACAACACAATTGAAACATTCAATAAAGTAGATACATACAGCAGCTATGGCGAAAATAAAGTTGAACTCATCACACAGACGGCAGAAAGGGTCATAGTGTTAGTGTTTAGACCGTGACTGAACATACTCTTGGTCCTTCTGAAAACACAGACTTAGCTGTAAGGTTTTTCTGCTCCACTTCAGTGGCCATTTCAGGGGCCAGCCCAACAGTCAGTGATGGGGCCATTTCAGTGACCATTTCAGTGACCATTTCAGTGGCCATTTCACAGGCCAGCCCAACAGTCAGTGTTTGGGCCAACTTAATCTGTAACAAACACAACATAAAACTGTGTACTGAGTATTGTAGCATGCATGAATGTTGCATGAGGGTTAGTCCAGTCATGTCCAGTGTTTACCATCGACCCAATTTATTTCAGTCTTTATGCTCACCAAGGATCTGCAGGTGCAGTTTCCGTTTTTGTCAATGCAACGCCAAACACTTGGCGTTTTGGCCAACTTAATCTGTAACAAACACAACACAATTGAAACATTCAATAAAGTAGATACATACAGCAGCTATGGTGAAAATAAAGTTGAACTCATCACACAAGACGGCCAGAAAGGGTCATAGTGTTAGTGTTTAGACCGTGACTGAACATACTCTTGGTCCTTCTGAAAACACAGACTTAGCTGTAAGGTTTTTCTGCTCCATTTCAGTGACCATTTCAGTGGCCATTTCAGGGGCCAGCCCAACAGTCAGTGTTGGGGCCAACTTAATCTGTAACAAACACAACATAAAACTGTGTACTGAGTATTGTAGCATGCATGAATGTTGCATGAGGGTTAGTCCAGTCATGTCCAGTGTTTACCATCGACCCAACTTATTTCAGTGTTTATGCTCACCAAGGATCTGCAGGTGCAGTTTCCGTTTTTGTCAATGCAACGCCAAACACTTGGCATTTTGGCCAACTTAATCTGTAACAAACACAACACAATTGAAACATTCAATAAAGTAGATACATACAGCAGCTATGGTGAAAATAAAGTTGAACTCATCACACAAGACGGCCAGAAAGGGTCAGAGTGTTAGTGTTTAGACCGTGACTGAACATACTCTTGGTCCTTCTGAAAACACAGATTTAGCTGTAAGGTTTTTCTGCTCCACTTCAGTGGCCATTTCAGTGGCCATTTCAGGGGCCAGCCCAACAGTCAGTGTTGGGGCCAACTTAATCTGTAACAAACACACCATAAAACTGTGTACTATTGTAGCATGCATGAATGTTGCATGAGGGTTAGTCCAGTCATGTCCAGTGTTTACCATCGACCCAACTTATTTCAGTCTTTATGCTCACCAAGGATCTGCAGGTGCAGTTTCCGTTTTTGTCAATGCAACGCCAAACACTTGGCGTTTTGACCAACTTAATCTGTAACAAACACAACACAATTAGAAAGTCTACTGAGTATTGTAGCACGCATGAATGTTAGGGTTAGTCCAGTCATGTCCAGTGTTTACCATCGACCCAACTTATTTCAGTCTTTATGCTCACCAAGGATCTGCAGGTGCAGTTTCCGTTTTGGTCAATGCAACGCCAAACACTTGGCGTTTTGGCCAACTTAATCTGTAACAAACACTCCACAATTGAAACATTCAATAAAGTAGATACATACAGCAGCTATGGTGAAAATAAAGTTGGAGTCATCACACAAGACGGTCAGAAAGGGTCATAGTGTTAGTGTTTAGACCGTGACTGAACATACTCTTGGGCCTTCTGCAAAATTCACCGACTTAGCTGGAAGGTCTTTCTCGGCCAACTCTTTCAGGCCAACCTCTGCCGGTATCAGTGGAGTACCTGGTTCCGGGGTCAGGGTTGGGGCCAGTGTTAGGACCACCTGCATATGGAAAAAACATAACATAGTTGAAATTGAGTCCAAGCAGCCACAATAAAAGTTGAGCAAGTCAGGAGATTGATTCTCATGCTAACCGAGTTAGAAACCCCAGCTTTCTTGAACTCTCTCAGCAGTTCCTCTATTTCCATCCTCAGTGCAGTCTTGATGTCCTGCTGGAGGTCCAGGTACTGGAGAAGATTCATCTTCATCCTGATCTTGTTTTGTATTCCTGCAATGGTCCTGTGAAGAACCACTTCCTCTTTACACCATACCAGAGCTGCTTCCTCTGCCTTCTCCCTCCTCTCAACTCCTCTTTCTTCCATGAGAAATGTATCATCCATCTCCTACCAGCCGAAAAACAGACATTACACTTAATTAAAGGGGTGATTGGCTGGGTTTTTTGAGTATTTTACACTGTTCCTTAAGGTCTCCGAATAGGGTATGTAACATTGTTTTGGCTGAAAATGGCCCGGGTGCTGTTCTATGCCCTCTTTTACATCCAGCATTTTTTTCCCGGGAAAAAACGCTAGCTTTTTCCCTTATATCATTGGTATTTAGATGAGCCGTGCGCTGATTGGTTGGTTATTGGTTGGTTTACAACGAGCGAAGCTGCGGAGCAAAGACGGCCAACAGCACTCACTGAAACAAGAAGGTGGCGACTTGAAATAAAAACGTACAAATAAATCTATTGTGTCTACACAACACTGTTTTCAACAGATTGACTAGATATAATTTGAAATGATTACGGTAGTTTCCACGTCTGTTGTCGAAGCAAACAGAATCGCCTTAGGTGGGTAACGTTAGCACTACAGCTTAGCAAACAAACTATCGTGATTCAACACAGCTTCAGTTAGCTCTAGCTATCTTACTGAAAAATAGATCTGGACAAACATGCATCTGAATTGTAGATTTACATAACAACACGGGTTATTTATTTGAATGAAACATAGTCAGGAACATGAAATAACGTAAATCCAATTGCCAATAAACTAGGCTAAATCAAAAATAACACATTCATGCTCTTGCGTTAGCAAGCTAAACTGGTTTACATGCCTACAGTATAGATGTTTTCGCTATCTAGCTGTTCTTACATTCCTTGCAAATCACCGATGAAAAACAGATGAGCTTGAGTCTAGTTAACATTGACTAGACGGTTATGGCTGATGTTTGTTTATACCGTAGCATAGAAGAGCTGTGCAGTTGCGCGAAACATTTCAACAAGGACGGTTTTAAAAACCTGGGAATATGTAAAGCAGGATTTGCTATGAAGCTGTTGCTGAAAAGAGGTGCGTTCCGACCTTAGTTATGTTCATCAGAACCGCAAGCTGTAGTATGATTTTGTCAGTAACAGTTATTAGCAATGCTAACGTATCCTGTATCTAGCACAGCCTTTCTCCAGTTATTTCGAATAGATAATCTAGACAGGCGTCAGCAAAAGGCTAGACTGCTTTCGTTTTCTGGCTATTTTTTTGGAAGCTTCCCTTCTAATGCCGACTACAGCTAGTCTAGCTAGTCATTTGCTAAGTAAGGCATGTTGATGTGTTTAGAAACGTAGCGTCGCTACCTCGGACTGGGCAAGAACACCAGTGAGTGGGCTGGTCTGGATGTACATTTTGGGGCTTGACAAAGACACAGACCAGAGCCAATTGAATGCGCGATACCCTACTGACGTCAGTCGGGTGGATTTTTCCAAAAGCTACCGTTTTACAGCTAGATTTTTTCTTTTTGAGATTTGCATGGGAAATAAGTGTCAATGGACTTTGAGGTTCACTGTATGTTCATTTTACCCACCGAACTGTCGTTATTCAACTATGACAAGGTAAAAACGGTTTTGCAGTCAGTGACCCCTTTAAATAACAATCGATTAGTTTGTAAGATTATGTAATCATTCTATAACCTGCCCTGTTGTAAAAAGGACAGATTTATTTATATTTTGGGCAATATTTTAACTTTACAGATGAATAAATTCTTCACTTTCATTTTTCAGTTAATTATATTGCTTTCTTAACTGATACAGAAGGAATCACACAGGGTATATTTAACTTCAAGTATGTGAGCCTACCTCAAGAGATGTATATTCAAGGTCCAATGAAGATCCAATACAAGATCTATTCATTTAATTTAGTTTTGTGTTATTTCTTTCGAGTAAAGAGTAGACTTTAACTTGTCAAGATAAACATATGATGTGCACTGCTGAAATGCTGAACAATCCTTTCTTTCTTCAATGGAATGTTTCATTCTATTTCTATAGTAACAACATTCTGGAAAACATCACAATGTAGGCTTGCAACAAGGGTCTCAAAATTCCATAATAATAAAAATTGAGGGTTTTCACGACGCGTCATCAGACCGGAAATCGCCTTATTGGAGGCACTCCGCATCACAACAAAGCACAGGCGCTGAATTATATCCCGAACGTCGTCAAGGAAAATTGTTTATTATTGCCGTGTTTCAGGTTGTACCAATAGGACAGACCGAGAAAAACATTTGGAATATGTTAGGTTGAGTAAAGACGTTATTGCATTACTTACTATACAGATGTGCTTAATTTTCCTTTGGTTTCTAAAATAGTGTCTTATTAAAAACCTATGGCATGTTCCGATGTCTTCTTGTGCATGTACAACGGAAACATATTTGGGGAGTTTTGTCAAATGACTTTGCAATTATGATCTGGGTATTTATTATTTTGGATAATAATTATTCCCTTAAATAATTCAAAGTAATAGATCTTATCTAATATGCCATATATGGATGGAATCCAGAGGAAAATGTGTTAGAACATAGTCTATAGAATAGATTCGTGCTTTGTGAGCACGGCATCCAAGTGTAACATCACTAGAAATAAGGGCAACATTGGGTGCAAAACATCATGGATATATTTCTGTGGTTAAGCATTATATCCATCACCACGTGCGTTGACTACCCTAGCAACTTCAGGAGCTACTGCAAAATCAGCTAATGCAGCGTCTGAAGTTACCACCGGCACAAACCAATCGCCGGTTTAAAAATATTGTCATCATGCTCTGATTGGTTATACTTCCTTTACAGAAACAGAAAGTGCTACGCCCCAGGTAAACATATGTTGGGGCTACAGTACTGTTGTGCTATT
The DNA here is from genome assembly GCA_903064625.1 of Mallotus villosus. NCBI lineage: Eukaryota > Metazoa > Chordata > Actinopteri > Osmeriformes > Salangidae > Mallotus > Mallotus villosus. Next base: position 60,398 of record CAEFZP010001853.1, on the reverse strand, counting down.
ATAGCTGTAGATACAGCTTTAACTACAATATACTATATTTACAAGATGCGTATTCTTTGAGTATCATGCTAGCTGCAATACATCAAGGTACTACCGAAGTAGCTACTTGCATTTTGCATTGATTTCGGCTCAGGTCTCAATCTTAAACTGGTGCCACTAGAAATAGAAAAACTCATGACGCAATGGTTTTCCATCGTTGCTTGTGCATGTTACAGTCCTTTTGAGTATTATGGTCCAGTTAAATCGATACTGTCACGCTATTTATAACAGTTATCCTATCCAGTCACAAGCATTTGTGTATTATGGTTACCTATAATTTTATTTTTAAATGTTAACATAATTTCTTATGTTTTTTTATCAATTTTCATTGCTCTGCTGTTGTCGTTTTTTTTAAAGAAGGGAACCGTGCTGTACAGAAGATGGTTGTTACCCCAATCTGTCCTAGTGAACAGTAGGCCACAATAAAATCTGTGAAAGTCGGTATATATATTTTTTTCTCTGCCTCTTCGATTACATATCGTTTTTGGAGCTTCATGAAATACGTTGGACTCATGTTGTTATTATGTTTGATTCAAAATAAGATGATCGTTATCAATCTAAACGAATGCACTAACTAAAGTAAATTGTTAAAACTCAAACTTTTACTTAAATTTTACTGGGGCACAGCATATTTATACTGGGGTACGTGCCGCAGAGCTCCAAGAACTTTGGAGCTCTTGAGCCTTGGAGGAAAACCTCTTCAATGTCCACATCCTCAAACATCTCAAAAAAGAGTTTGAGTCTATTCTCTCCCGCTGTCTCTGCCAGATGAAGTACTGCTCTCTCGTTAGTGCTCTGCACAGTTATTGATGTTGATACTGTCCCAGACTCTCCAATAGGCATAGCAGAATCAAGGGATGATAATACTTGCACCATTATCGATCACCTAGACCCTGCTGTGTTGCAGCAGTCTCTAATAGGTTTAATCTGACCTCAGCATGCAGTAGGCTGCAGGGCGCGGTATCCACCACATCCATAGTTTGTCCCAGGCTCCGGATCCAGAAGCCCCATCAGGATGTGTCCAGCCATGAAAGTTCTAGCTCTACTTCCTGTGGCGGCTCAGTGGTTTCCTCCACTTCCTCACAGTTGTTTGGGGAGACTGTGAACCGGTTCACCGAGGCCATGGTGAACCAAGTGGTGGAAGTCGTAGATTCTTCCAGTGAGTCATTCGATTCTTCAGCTGTCATGCAGGTCAGAACAGTTGAGGAAGGGAATGAGGCCGAGGGGAAGGAGAAAGGAAGAGGGATGTTATGATTCGTCCCTCGCAAAGATGAAGATCCACTTCAGGGATATGAAACAGATGTATTTCGAGTACTTTACATTTTTACATAGTATGGTCTTTCAGTTTGTCTGTTTGCATCAATTTGAATTATTCTACATTGTGATGAAGAACTTCCTTCACGTAATATATCATGTGTTTTCTTTATTATCAGTGCTCCAAGAAGGTAAAAAAACCCAGAGGTCTCAGTTTTAGAGGCAGAAGCTGCCAACCACAGTGATGAGTCCTCACAGCATACAAACACTTACACATAAACACAAACACTTACACATCATAAACACAATAGTGTGTGTATTCACAATATAACATTAGGATCACACCAACTACATTCCATTAATTAATGTGTTTTACTTTTCAATGGAGAGAAATCAAATAAATAGCAATATAGATGGCACACACTGACTTCATTTGAATAGGAAATAAATATGCAATGTCATGTAAAAATCTATCCAACGGATTTTAGTTGTCCTGCAGGGATGTAGGAAGAGTAAAGGCAGCAAAGGCCACGATTTAGAATGAACAAACGGACACCTTTGTCGACAGCTTAAGTTGTCCTAATGGTGTGAAGTCCTCTTCTGTTTATTTCCCTATTTTAAGAAAGAAGGGAAGTTCCTGTTTGCACACTGTTTTACTCATTCTGTATGGGTTTCATCTTAAATACAATGCATCCCCTTTATCAAACTGAGTGGACAAAGTCAATACTTGGAACAGGCATACTTTCTAACACCTTGCTCTTTATTAGGGCCATACGTCTGTTTGGATTTGTGTGGCTGTGATGTATTATTGGACGGGGTGGCGTACCCACAGACTAGGCCTAGTAGTGTACCTGCGATTTCATGCGCAACATTAAGTGAAAACTAAGCTAACTAAGCTATAAGAGTGCAGCTGTAGCCTACGTGCTGAAATCATGTGGACGGCGCTGCTTTGAGTGACCGACGGTGATGAGGTTTTGCATACTGATGAAGCTCTCTAGGTGACAGTCTCACAGCTTTCTGCTGCTCTCAGCATTTCAACCGAGAGCAGCAGAAAACGGCAGAGACTCTAAACTAGAGAGTCCCAACCTACAGGGAACGACCTACACGCATTCATTACTGGGCTGCAAAGGTCAATAGAGAGCATTACAAGTCTATAAGGAACAGCCTGCCTTAAGCATGTAGGAACACACCTATGCTGAGCCGTTAGGTCAGAATCGAGAGCCGTTAGGTCCCATCAACAATATGAGCTTACTGAGAGCAACCTTTTAGGGAACTAACCTCATTCCTTGCTGTACCTCTACCCAGGTCCTAATGAACCACCTGCAGTGTAGTCCATCTCAAAGAGCTGCCTAATCTGATGAATCCAATTGTAAGCAGCTGAAGAGTGCAGTCTAAACCATATGCCTTGATTACACAGTCTTTTACTGTGTGAGCCTATGGAGAACAGTCTCTACACAATGCATAATGTAGAGAACAGTCTACCCTGTGACTATAGATAACTGTCTACCCTGTGAAGAGATAACAGTCTACACTGTGAATATAGAGATACTTTTTCATTTTCAGCCTGTGGAGAACATTCAACACAATCAGCCTATGTGTAACCTGTGTGTGGCTGTCTGCCTAGAGTCGGACCCTTTCAGTGCTACAGTAAGAGGCCTAGGGGCCCCGTGGGGTCAGGGGATGAGGGAGAGTGAAGTTACGTCAGAGCTGGGAAGACAGTATTAGCCTAACTAACTCCCTGGTATTACCAGCAAGGTCTGTTCCTGCGTAGGCCAGACCCCCCCTCCCCTTCCCCCTCCAGCTGCCCCCGCTGAGCCCTGATCCCTGACGCTGGGACCGGGGCCTGAGGCTGGGACCGGGTCCTGAGGCTGGGACTGGGGCCTGAGGCTGGAACTGGGGCCTGAGACTGGGACTGGGGCCTGAGGATGGGACTGGGTCTGGGGCCTGAGGCTGGGATTGGGGACTGAGGCTGGGACTGGGGCTGGGACCGGGGCTGGGACCGGGGCCTGAGGCTGGGACTAGGGCCCGAGGCTGGAACTGGGGCCTGAGGCTGAGGCTGGGACTGGGGCCTGAGGCCTGAGGCCTGAGGCCTGAGGCCTGAGGCCTGAGGCCTGAGGCCTGAGGCCTGAGGCCTGAGGCCTGAGGCCTGAGGCCTGGGACTGGGGCCTGAGGCTAGGACTGGGGCCTGAGCCTGAGGCTGGGACTGGGGCCTGAGGCCTGAGGCTTGGACTGGGACTGGGACTGGGACTGGTAGTGAGGGAGCCGAGAAGTCAGAAGCAGTCCTCTTGGTTTCATTGTAGTTTGCAGTCTCCCCAAGCAAACCTGCTTAAATGACCCTTCTCTTGTCTTTTCTGGAAGCAAACTCCATATTTAAAAAATACCTGGAGAAAGATCACCATATTCTGCTGTGAAAAAAAACATGTTACAAAAACAGCTTTTTATAATTATGTCTTCAGGGTATGCGTGTGACTGTGCTGGTGTGTCTGTAACCCTATTCCTGCTGTGTGTGCGTGTGTGTATGTGTGTGTGTGTAGACAGAGATCCTCTTTGTAAACCGATCTAGTTCTGTGTCCACTTGGATGACCTAGTCCTGTTGATTGTTTTATGACCAACTCTCCCTATATCATTCATACATAGATGGTCCTGTTTTTTTGTCTAGGTGTGTGTGGGTATGGGTGTGGGTGTGTTTGTATTGTGGAGGTAGAGTGGTAGAATTTCACACAGGTTACTCATTGTGAGCTGTAGGCTACTGTGAGTGGTAGTACTTTTGACCTTGTGGTTGCAGAAGGAAAGGCAAATAAAAAAAATTGAGTTGATAATTATTCAATTCCAACTCACTAGGGACTATTAAAGTTTTGGTGAGATTATTGTTTTCCTTCACATGTTGTGTCATGTGTTCATTAACAGCACTGCAGGGGGTAACGTTAAGACGTCCCAGTTGTCCTGAGAGAAAGAGAGAAGGGAGAGATAAAGAAAGAGAGAGGGGGGGGGGTTGTTCTATATGAGATTCGCGCCATTCAGAGAGACCTCTTGAGGCCATGCCCCTGTGTTGCCATGACCACGGTCCAAGGGGACCCGCGCTGCACCAATGAGCAACACTCGACCGTGTTGGGCGACAACGACAGCGACACCGCCACACAGCCCTGGGGGAGCCGAATATTACACCTCTGTAGCTGCCACTACACCCATCCTGCTTGGACAGGACAGGCGTAAGCCACTGCAGGATTGCGCCGTCATGGGAGTGACAAAGACGAGCTTTCATGATTTGTTGATGTTGGAAAACACTTTTCATTCGTCTGAGAAGCATTAGTTGTGTGGAAAGAGCTGACTCAAGATGCCAGCGACATAAATACGGAACTCATCCTACAGGCAAGTCTCCCTTAATGTGACTATAGTCTATAGTAGCCTTCTAGCTCAGTGTTTTGACGCTTCATTGATAGACACTCAAAACAGGTGCATGTTGAGTGTGCACACACCCTATCAATTTCGAAGAATCTTACACCGCACATAGGAGTGATGATTTCCTGAAATGTATTGTTAGAATAAGGATTTATTACGGCTCTGAAAAACCTGCGTGACGTAATGTAAAGATCATTCGTTCCCATGCGTTGTTATTGTATAGCACTGCGCGCCGATGGTAAATGTTCATGAACGTAGTTGCAGTAACAGTGGTTGACCGTGTCTCGCGGCATGTGTCCCTATTTTAGGGAAATTAGGGATCTTTTAACACGGTACAATTCTGCCCCGTGTTAAAAGTACAATTCTCTCCCTTTTGTCAGAATAAGGGAGGAAAATGATGCGCATGCCACCACCTAGGAGCCATATGCACCTGCTAAGCATCATGTGAAGCAGGCTAATTGTTAAAGTAATGTACATTATGTCACACAGGCTATGGCTATATTCTTTGGTAAATGGCAGATATGGTTTGTGGACAACATTATTGTAAAGAGGTACAGGTCATCTCTGGTACTGACTATGGGTAATGAAATAATGAGAGAATGAATAGACTGAGTGAGTACACCGCTGATTTCATCTTTGGCTAGTGAATTTTGTCCTGCGCCTTGCTACAAGCCCCCCCCCCACACACACACACACACAGACACACACCCCAACCCCCGTCTCTAGGAGGCAGACTCTCTGGCTCTGGTTAAGGCATGACAGGGTATTTTTAACTTTGTCTGAAGTCATCCCTTCTCAGGGTTTCCTCTGGCATGTTCCCTGAAATTTGAAGGGTGGTGGTGGTGGGGGGGGCTTAGGGGGTTAGAGGTGGGTAGGCTGGTGTGCGGAGTGAGGAGAAAGAGAGTGTGGAGAAAGGTGATGGTGGTGGGGAGAGGGAGGGGGGGGCTGTCTTCTTTTTATGATGTAACATTCCACAACGTGGCCTTAACATGGCTTTACTGTAATGTTCATGTTCACGGCTCCACATGTAAGCCTACTAAACCAAGTGAAGCGTTAAGGGTGGTGTCAGGGATGAAGTTCTTGTCTTCCCTGCCTTCCGCACTTCTAAAATGTGTTTAAGTCATGAAATGGCTCTGTTGTGCAATAGTTATCGGGCACTTTTTCAATCACTAGTGCGAGCAGAGAAAAACTGGTGCTGCCACTTTTGGTTGAAAGATGTTTTCTTTATGTGGCCAGGTTAAACCTTGAGACAACAGTTTGGAGAAACATGACTTATTGTTAATGAATGCTGATGAAATTATGCCATGCCAACACTGGAAGCACCTTGTTGAGCTCACTGCAGACTTGCTTGAGCACGCATTATTTTCCAGAAACATTGTCTACATAAATAGCAGGTCTTGTATTCCGTTCTTAACTTAACTCCTCAGGGAGGCTAGGATAGTCTGACTGTCAAGCTGCTGTTTTCCCCTCAGAGCCTGTGGGTAACAGAGGCTAACCAGCAGCGTCTGGGTGTGTCAGCGCTTCACTGATCTGTCATTCTTAGTTAGCCCTGCTAGCTGTCATTTCATCATTAGTCAGCCTGTCGGCCATGGCTAGGCTATCACTTAGACATGTTTGCTGTCATTATCTGTTAGCCTTAAAAGCTGTAGTTATCAGGTTAGTCCAATTGGCTAATGATAGCCATAATTAGCATTTGACATAGTATATGTAGTCCCTCGGGGTCTACTTGCTGTTCTCCTCAAACCTGGACAGCCCAGACAGCTGCTCTGCTGTTTGGCAGGTGTGTTTCTCCTAGAGGGAGGAGACACTCGGCTCTTGTCTGTGGTTATTACACATGAACATGATTCCTCTACTGGGTGGAAATGGGGGTTTGGGGGGGGCTGTGAGGGTCTGCACTGTAGATTGCGAGATGGATGTTGTCTGTCTGTTGGGCGTCTAGGTGGTGTGTGCTCATAGGTGTGTGTCCAAATTGTTTGTGTGTCTAGGTGATGTAAATGTGTCGGTGGTGTGTGTGATTCTACATGGTGTGTGTGTGTCTAGATGGTGTGTGTGTGTCTAGGTGTTGTGTGTGTGTGTTTAGATGGTGTGTATGTGTCTAGATGGTGTGTGTGTCTAGATAGTGTGTGTGTGTGTCTAGATGGTGTGTGTGTGTCTGTCTAGGTGGTGTGTGTGTGTCTAGATGGTGTGTGTGTGTGTCTAGGTGGTGTGTGTGTGTATAGATGGTGTGTGTGTGTCTAGATGGTGTGAGTGTGTCTAGATGGTGTGTGTGTGGTCTAGGTGGTGTGTGTGTGTCTAGATGGTGTGTGTGTGTCTAGATGGTGTGAGTGTGTCTAGATGGTGGTGTGAGTGTGGTCTAGATGGTGTGTGTGTATGTCTAGATGGTGTGAGTGTGTCTAGATGGTGTGTGTGTCTAGATGGTGTGTGTCTAGATGGTGTGTGTGTGTCTAGATGGTGTGTGTGTGTCTAGATGGTGTGAGTGTGTCTAGATGGTGTGTGTGTATGTCTCAGCTGCTCTGTGTCGCCAGCAGTCTGCTGTCCTGTAATCTAATATGATGTTGCGTGATGCTAACACGCCCCAAGGGGGTGGTTTGTGTGTGTGGTGGGGGGGGAGGGGGTGGGGGGGTTGGGGGGGGGGCACAGGGTGATTAAGGTTAGGGTTATAAAGGGGGTTACACAGCAGTCAGTGATGTGTGTGTGTGTTTGCTGAATCATGGTGAAAGCAAAGTGTCATAGTCAAGTGTTTTATTTCAGGACAGGCTGAAGTCCAGAAACAAAGAGAGATCACCATGGATACAGGTGTGTACACTGTCCTGCCTGCTTAGCACACAACCCTATGACTTCATTCATTCATTCACACACACACACACACACACGGAAACACCAAAACACACGCACACTTTACCAGCCATGTGCCAGATTGCGCCTGTGGTTATAATGCAGTTCAGATAAACAAAAGCATAATCTAACTTAATCCTCTTAATGTGTCTAGGCTTTTGTTTTCACTATGCCTCATTCTAAACCCAAGATGTGTCCCAATTTGCATTGACCAGGAGGTACATGAATACACACACATGAACACCCCACCACACACACACATGAACACACATTCTCATATCTGCTCTTTTATTGTCTTCAGATGTCTGGCGTTGCTATGGAGTAGCAGAGAGCTTAAGGAATGGAGACGACATCACTTCCTCCCTAGCTGCCAAAGGCTATAGGAGTGTTCGACCCAACCTACAGAGGCCCTCGCTCCTGGTGAGCCTCTCTCTTCTCTTTACATCTTTCACACACTCAGGCAACCTGTGTCCATCTAAAAATGCAGTTTTCCTTATCCCAATAGTGTCATACAGTATCAGTCCAGCATTTTACATTCCCCAACATCTGACCTTAGCTTTTTTTCTTCTCCCTCTCTCTCTCTCTCTCTCTCTCGCTCTCTCTCTCTCTCTCTCTCTCTCTCTTTTGCTCTCTCATTCTGTCTCTGTCCATTCCTCAGAGTCAAATGAGGTTGAACAGGACAGAAAATGCTACAGGAAACTCCTTCAGTTACCAGCCTCTTCTGTCCTTCCCGTCCTCCCCCTCCCTCCCCCAAGCCCTGTCCTCCCCTTCCTCTCCCTCCCTCCCTCAGGACCTGCCCCCCCCACCTGACTCTAGCTTCTCATCCAGCCCCTCACAACAGGATGTGAGGTCAGGTGGGTGGCCATCTTTCTTACACGTTCAACGGATATCTCTCTTTTTCTCCTCTCCCTCCTCCCTCTCCCTTGTGCTCTCTCTCTCTCCTGGTTGTCATGGTGAGTTAGCTTGTCAATTCTGATGAAGCCACTCTCATTAAAGACTGTGTGTGTGTGTGTGTTTGCGTGTGTATGCGTGTTTGTGGCTGTGGGAATGGCAAATGCCATTTTTGTGTGTGTGTGCATGGATGCTGTGGATGTTTTTGCACGTGTGTGGATGCACGTGTGTGTGTATATGTCTCTGCATGTGTATGTGTGTGTGTGGTTACAGTGTTCGAGTGTGTGTGTGTTGAAGCTTGTATGGTCTGTGCTCCTCGTTTGTGGTCAGTGATCTCTCTAATCCCTGAGGCCAAGTGATGCGGATTAATGCTGTAATCTCAAAGCCAAGAGAAGGAGCACCAGGGATTAACCTGTTTGTCTATGTCTGTCTGTCTGCTTGCTTGTCTGTCAGATTGGAAGTAAATTGAAATTGATTTTCAAAGGTATATTTAATTCAAATGTGTGTCAAAAAAAGCTTTCAAAATGATGTTTGTGTGCATATGTGTTCTTGTGCATGTGTATGTGTGTGTGTGAGGTAGAGATAGATAGATAGATAGATAGATAGATCTAACTCTACTTTTCTGTCTCTGTCCTTCCCAGAAGTCAGAGGTCATCGGGGTCATGCCCCTAGCCCGGCCCCCTCAAGCCAGGCCCACAACCACAGAAAACCAATGGCAGCAGAGGAGGCCAGAACTCCTCCCACTCACTTCACTGGCATAGGCCCTGTGGACCAATCAGGCATCCCCATTGCTGTTCGAACGGTAAGACATCATCTGACACTGCCTACCCCATCGAAGTTGCTCTCCTTGACACAAAACTCTCAGATGCATCAACAGAATCTGAATGTTTTCTTTAAACAGCCAAACATTCTACATACAACTGATATAAACACAGCTCATTGGTCTCTGCTGAGGTTGTAACTCATAAGACCCTAAAGCATATTAAAGCGTTCTGATTGGCGGGGGGCCAACCGCTCTGTCTTTGGGCGGGGGCCTGATAGGAGGGGGAAACAGAATGTGAGCTGGTAGCGATCAAGCTGCTTTACGAGGGTGGTGGAGCCTCCTCCATGCTCTCCCTGATAGGACTGTGTTACTCAGCTCGCTAGCTCCACCAAGATCACCCAGTGTCTGCATTACTCTGTAACTGAATCCCTCTCTCTCTGATGTGTGGTTCTACTGTGGTGTGTGTGTGTGTGTGTGTGTGTGTGTGTGTGTGTGTGACAGGCAGTGGAGCGGCCTAAAGACTGGTACAAGAGCATGTTTAAACAGATCCACATGGCCCATAAGGCAGGTAAGAACCACAGACATGCAGATTTGTATCCATAAAGTACGTACGTAATCGTTCCCTGACTGTGGTGTGTTTATGTGTGTTTGTGTGTTGAGAGTGTGCGGGTCTGATCTTGGACAAGGATCTCCAGTGTGAATAATAAGACTTGCCAGCTCATTTATTTCCGAAAACCTCCCACAATATTTTGGTGAAAATGTTCATCCTACCATTCAAGATAGAGTACCAAGTCTACCAAAGTCATACATCACTGTTTCTCAAAGAGTAAAAGGCTAAATACGTTTGGCCTGTTTTGCCCAGGTCGGTACTGGCGTTAATCTGCAATACCATTCAATCAACAGACTGCAAATGCAAACTGACTGGTGTGCCACTTCCCCGGCCTATTTATCTAATGTCAATATGTATCCACAGCCATGGAGCCCTGCCTCTGTTGGTGTGAGTGGCATTGAAACATCCAATAAAACAGACAAAGGTCACATATATTTCACAGCTTCTTAAGGCCTGGTTAGCCTCCAGATGTCTTGTTGGAGTCTGAATGGAGGTGTATGCGTGTATATGTGTGTGTGTGTGTGTGTATGTGTGTGTAGAGGCAGTTATGTGTGTAGAAGTGTGTCTGACTGTGGGTGTGGTGGTGAAGGGGTTTCTCACCTGGTGGTGTGTTCTACAGAAGCTGAAACTGAGGTACACAGAGCTGCAGAAAAACCCAGGGGGGAAACAGAGAGAGAAGAGGGAGAGAAGAGAGAGAAGAGGGAGAGAAGAGGGAGAGCGAGGGGGAGAAGAGGGAGAGAGGAGGAGAGAAAAGAGAGAGAAAAGGGAGAGACGAGGGAGAGAAGAGGGAGAGAAAAGAGAGAAAAAAGAGAGAAGGGGGAGAGAAGAGGAGAGAAGAGGGAGAGAAGAGGGAGAGAAAGGGAGAGAAGAGGGAAAGAAAAGGAGAGAAAAGAGAGAAAAAGAGAGAAGGGCGAGACGAGGGAGACAGACGGGAGAGCAGCGGGAGAGAAGAGAGAGAGAAGAGGGAGAGAAGAGGGAGAGAAAAGAGAGAAGAGTGGACGAGGGAGAGACAGTGCAGAAGAGTGGAGCGAAGAGGTGCGAGAGAGTGAGAGAAGAGCAAAGAAAAGAGTAAGACTGCGTTCCGTTCTACTCTCTGCTAGTCCGCTCTTCTCTCTCTCTTACTCTCCTCTCTGTCACTCTTATTCCCACTCACACTTCATCTCTTCTTTTGGTTTCTCTCACTCTAACTCCCCCTTTCATTCTTACCCTTTCACCCCTACTCCATCACTCTCTCTATTTCTCTGCTTTCCCTCACACTTACAACGATAAGTGCAACGATACTTCTTGTTTTTGGTTGTTTAGATGATTGTTGTTGTTGTTGTAGGTAATCATTCTCCAGAAGAACACCCCCCTCCAAGGAGTCATGCCTACCAGCCAATCACCAAGACTGTCTCCGAAAACGACACCACGCGCCCCCTCCGTCAAGCGAATGCCTCTCCCTCCCCCACCCCTTCGCTCAGGTCGTTTGCGGGGCGTAGCAGGGCCAGTGAGCCAGAGAGAGACATGTACGACAGCCTCTTCTATTATGGGATAGTTTCTCGGTAGCAGGACATGCCTCTCATGAGTTGACTCATTATCTCAGTTCCAACCCTTGACCTTTCTCTGTGCCTGTGTGCTGTGAACAGGAAGTGGGATGCCCCAGAGAGGAAGGCGGACACTCGGCGGTACCGTGCGGAGCCTCGCAGCATTTTTGATTACGAGCCCGGGAGGTCGTCCATCTTGGAGCAAGAGAGACAGGTAGGAGAACTTGACAAGCTGGAGAGAACCTTTCCTGTGACAACATGGCAGGATGGGTGCAGTTACTACAGACTACAGTGCCCTCTGCTGGTGGAAGTGAATTCTCAGGGCTCCTCTTTCTCTACATCTGTGTCTTAGTCAGCCCCATCTCACTTGTCTGTGTGTCATTGGGCTGCGACTCGTCCCCTCCATTCTTTCTCCTCATCCCTCGCCTCCTGCCCTTCATCTTTCCAGACTAGCCTGGCCCACCCAGTGATAGCTGTTGAGGACGAGCCGTGGTTTAAGTTCTTTGCAGAGCTGGAGTTTGGACGGCCGGTAAGATCAGGCCCACCGAGCTGCTCCTGGTCAGGGGAGGGTCAGAGGCCTTCAGCTACCTCCTCCCCCCTTATTTCCTCTCCTCTCCTCTACTCTCTCGTGTGTCGTGTAGATGAGGTAGCATGTTTGTGAGTGAGCATGTATTCATCTTCTGCCTTTACTAATTTGTCAGCATATCTCTATCCCACATCTCCTTCATCTCTCATTTGCTCGGTTTGGTGTGTGTGTGCAACTAGGCTGAACTGGTTAAACTTCCTTGTCAGTAAAACACCCACCTGCAACATTGAATGGCTGGCTTAGGCAGTGTTTATGGAAAGTAGTTGGTTCATCAGAGGATCCCAAATCAAACCCTTGAAAGGGAACATGAGGATGGGAGCAATGCTGATTAGTGATGCAGTGACACTTGCAGCGTGTGTGTGTCTGTGTGCGTGTGTGCGTGTGTGCGTGTGTGTGTGTGCGCACCTGAAGCCTCTCTTTCATTGTGGTTTTGTAATTCATCCCTCTCCCTCTGTCCTTTATCATGTCCTCCTCCATCTCCCTCACCTTTCCTCCCCTTCCTCTTCTGTCCTCTTCTGTCCCCTTCCCTCCTCCTCACCTCCTCTCCTAAGCCACCTAAAAAACGCCTGGATTGTCATCCAGAGAGCTCTCCTAGAAGCCACGCCCAGGTAAACAGCTCTGCCCCTCCCACCCTGTCACACCCAATCAAAATACTAAATATAGATAATGAGAAACAAACTGAGCTGTGAGTTATGGTTTGTGAAAAGCCCCAGAGATGCACAAACGAGGTGTTTCATGCCGTAGGGGATGTTTGGAGGACAGCACTATAACAGGTGGACGCTGTGTGAACAAGCCTCGGTACCTTGTCATACGTCAATGTTTACAACTCTGAGGCTAGGTCTTTGTCCACTGCCCCTCCTCCCTTTTCTTCCCTTTATCTCCTCTCCCCTCCCCTCTTCTCTCCTCCTCCCTCCCCCACCCCCCCCTCTTAGTATGCGCTCTGCCAGCCCCTTCTAAGGCCTGTCATATGTTCCTATCAACTGCCGTATTATGGCACAGGCACATAGCTGACGATGTTCATTTGTTTCCAGTGGGATCATAGATATCATTATTTGTTTATTTTGACTTCTGTCCAAAAATGAAGGAATAGCGTTGTGTCGTGGTGTGTCGGCTCGAAGACATCAGTGTTTCTGTCTGTGTAAAGAGGACCTCCACAGCCTGTGTGAGGAGCAACATTAGTACTCTCTGTGGGTTATATTTGGAGGCGGTGACAATAGCAGAGTGAAGCCTTTGACTGACACCAGCAGTTACGACCAGTGGGGTGTGGGCTATCTTTATGAACGTCCTGTGAGGTCTTGGTCTTCGCAGGCCAATCATGTGTGTGTTTGCGTGTTGGTGTGTCCTTGTGCATGTATGTGTGCCTGTTTGTGTGTGCGTGTTTGTGTGCGAAGGTGTGTGTGGGTGAGCTAGCCAGGCCAGTATTTATGTTAGCAGGGCACCAGTCCGGAGAATTTGAGACACTAGCAGCCAGAAGAAGCAGCATACCTCCTTCTACAGGATCCACCAGTCAGTATAGCCTGGGAGAAGATTCTGTCGAACTAACTTACACAGAGAGACAGACAGACAGAGCACAGAGGAACTAGATTCAAAATGATGAGGACTTACTCCAGCCAGGCCTTCAAGGACTTCCCCGCCTTGTTTGACATTGAGACTCTCGTAAGTGGAACGCCCTGCTGAAAACACACCTGACCAGCAGGATGATTGGCGGTCTGCCGCAAGACCAGGATGGGAGACTGGAACCTTTGTCTTACCAGATGAAAGTGTGAGGTGTGCAGGTGAAGCACAAACATGCTCTCTATGATGTGGATTCTGCAGGTCTGAGGTCTAGGTTAGGACTATGTTATAGCGGAGGAGTGGTTAGAGTCAAGGTAGGAGTCTGGTTTCCAGACAAGTTGAACATTTTGCTTGTCTGGTTGTCCAGAGTGTCCTGCTGTCTCTGTGTGTGTAAGCTGGATACTCAGACGGTGTGTGTTGGGTGTCTTTCAGAATTCTCTTCACCACAGCAAGGCAGACAGACCTACGGACAGGCCCTCAAGGTAATACTCATTTAAAACAGTACATCTCTATGGTTTAGCCATACATCATGAGTTCATCGTATTATCATTGTTCATCATTCCTGTTGCCTGACTCAGATGTAATTACTTGGTACGGTCCCTGGTAAATACAAACAGTTCCTACTCTGACCAGCAAAATACTGTTTCAACTTTGCACTTCTGATCCTTGAATTTCAGCTGTACTTTATGTATGCACTCTTTGTATATCGCTTTGGTTAAAAGCATCTGATAAATAAACAAAATGTAAATGTGGGGTTTGGTATCTGACCAATAGTAAAATGACTGTGGTGGAGCATTAATGACATGTGTGTGTCTGTGTGGACTCTGCGCAGCTCCTCTACTGACTACAGGAAGAGGAGGAAGTCTGAGCCTACCTCCCCCCAGCCTGCCAGCAGCCTGACCACCAGTCACAGCTCAGCCAGCAGCCTCTCCTCCAATCAGGGCCCTGACACTAGCCTGTTATCCAATCGGGGCCCGGCATGGGTCCCCGACCCTTGCCGAAGTGTCGGCATGAGCTGTCGACCCTCAGCGACAACCCCACGCAGCCCCTCCCCTCTTAAAGCTGTAGTCAGCTCCTCCCCCACCTTACCCACCAGAGCAAGAGGTATGCTTTAGACACACACACACACACACACACACACACACACACACACACACACACACACACACACACACACACACACACACACAGACACACATCTGTCTTTCTGTCCTTTTGTCCCTTTGTCCTTTTGTGACATCACTCTGTCTAGGCTGAAGCATGCTTTTGTCATTTCAATCCAAAGATAATTCACTGTAGAGCAGCATTGGCCTAAATGTCATTTCTCTCACCAACAAGCTCTCTTAACTAGCAAAATATTTCTAACCTACAGCTGCTGTTTGTGTTCTATCTAAAGCTTGTCTCTAATTCCTGTAAGATGGTGTGTGTGTGTGTGTGTGTGACAGCCTGTCTAAGTCCTATCCTCTCTCTCTCTCTGACCATGCTGCTGTGCTGGCTGGATATCTCTCAGGTGGGGAAGGTAGTAACATTTCCTCAGACCATCCCAAATGCTCCACCTCAATCTCACATAACTCACTCTCCCCTTGTCCAAGTGATCAACCTCTGGGATCTGACAGTGCTGTCTGTTTCGGCCCCACTGCAACTCTGAGACCCGTAGTTTCTATCTGTTTGAATGGCTGGGCAGCTCATGGCCAGAGTGGGGGTGTATGTGACAAAGGAGAGAGGGAGAATGGGGTGAGTGTAACAGAGGAGTGGGAGAACAGGGTGTGTCTAGAGAGGAGGGGGAGAATGGGGTTGAGTGTGCGAGAGAGGAGGGGGAGAACAGGGTTGTGTGTAGCAGAGAGGAGGGGGAGAATGGGGTGAGTGGCGAGAGAGGAGGGGGAGACAGGGTGTGTGTAGCAGAGAGGAGGGGGAGAATGGGGTTGTGTGTAACAGGGTGGAGGGGGAGAACGGGGTTGGTTTCAACAGAGAGGAGGGGGAGAACGGGGTTGTGTGTAACAGGGTGGAGGGGGAGAACGGGGTTGAGTGTGACATTGGGAAGGGAAATAGCGGTGGTGCATCTAGCATAGAGTGTGTGAGGGATGAGCCAATTTCTCCCAAACGAAAGTCCTGGAGCTGTGACAACCTGCTGACGGAGGAAGGGGCGGGACCTCGCACCCCCCGGCTGCGCTCCAAGAGCACAAACTTCCTGTCATGTGACTCGAGGGTCGAAGGTGAAGGGGAGGGACGGCAGGGCTTGCCCCACAATGTACCTGGCTTCCTGCGTCTGTATAAGCAGATGCACCACATCAGCCGACAAGCGCTGCTCGGAGGCCACACCCCCACTGTGCGTTTACGAGTCTTGGAATACGAGAGCGAGCTGCAGGCAGAAAGACTACAGACAGAGAGACTGAAGACAGAGAGACTGCAGACAGAGAGACTGCAGAGAGAGGAGATGCAGGACGAGGATCTCCAGAGGGAGAAGCTGCATGGGGATGTGCCTAAAGACGTGGTGACCAATAGAATCACACAGTTTGAGAGCCTCATCCAGAAGTCGCGGTCCATGCCTGACCTGGGGCCCCGGGGGACACGAGGGGGGAGCCTCCTCCACAGACGCAACTCCACAGAGTCCAGCCTGGACGACAACCCCCCTGCTAACCCCCCCACCAGGAACCCCCCCGAGGGCCGGCCCTATTACCCCAGCAGGAAGTCCTCCCAGCCCACCTACTATAGCCATTGCCCCCAGCCCCCCTGCCATGCCAATGCCATCCTCCCCCATCTCCCTTTCTCCTCAACCCACCAGCCCCCCCACCAAAGGCCCCCGCCTCCTCTCTACTCATCCCCTCAGCCTCCTGTTCAGTGTGCCCCCCTTCCTCCCTTCACCCTCCAGCAGGAATTCTGGGACAGCGAGCCGGAGGGTGTGGCCTCTGACCTCAGTGACATCATCCACCTGGAAGGCTCCTCCCCCTGCAGCGAGAGCGACTATGATCGCAGATCTCACACCTCCTCTGACAGCCCCCGCAGCCCTGCCCATCCTCATCTTCATCACCATTTTCATCAGTGGCAGCTGGTTGGAAAATGTAAGGGCCCCTGTCCCGCCTCTTCCACCCGCTTTACCACCCTGCGCAGACATGACCGATCCAGACCTCCCCCAGCCCCAAAACCCCCTGCCCATTACCCAGCTCCAGCACACCCAGCCCCAACCCTCTGCCCAGCCCCTGCCCCCTCCCGGCTGGCCTCCTTGGTAAGCCCCGTCCCCTTCAACCGGAGGCGGAGCAACTCAGTGTACCAAGCTCTGGACGAGGCCCTGACCGACATCTACCTCTACCTACTGGAGGAGAGGAGCGGGGAGGAGTATGAGAGGAGGACCAGGGACGATGATAGGAGGAGGAGCAGGGAGGAGGAGAGCTGGAGGAACAACTTGTCTGGTAGCAGCCTCCTCCATAGGCTGATTGCAGAGCTTCTTCCGGACACGCCCCAGAGAAGTTCCTCCCTGCAGGCTGTGGGCCGCCCTGGGCAGGGAGATGGGATGGGGTACAGACCCCGCCGCCTGCACCAGATATACCCCCCACTGCCAGACGGCATGGCCAGCCCTGTGTGCCACCAGCTTCTCTCCCCCAGCCCCGCCCAGAAAAAAACCAGCCACCAAGACTGGGGTGAACTCTGCCAAGGTGGAGGGCTGCATCCTTCCTCAAAGTACCCCTCTCACCCCACCCCACCCCCTAGCTTTCTTCTTCTTTCCTTCTCTCTCTCTCTCTCTCTCTCTCTCTCTCTCTCTCTCTCTCTTTCCCTCTCTCTCTTTCCCTCTCTCCCTCTTGCTCTTAACTTCTTTCTCTCTCTATGTTCATCCTCTTTCCTGCATGTTCTGTATGTGTCTGTTGTCTACTGTACTATGAATGTGTATGTTTTCAGTGACGGGAGTCAATGAGTTCATGTGCTTCATGTTGTAGTTGTTTTCTGTGGGGTTTGATTTACCGTAGTAGAATACCCTACCTCATGTACATGGTGTGTGTGTGCATATGATTGTTGTGTCTATGCACGCACATATCTTTAGTTAGTTTGATCCCCCATAGCATTGTGTTAAGGCCTCAATATGCTTCTGCGTCTCCGTTTTCGGGTGGGCGGGCTCACGGATACGCACGGATACACACGGATAGACTTCGTTTATAGTTCTCCGTAGGCTGTGGGTGCTGAAAACAATTCACCGCCAGAAGAGTAGGTGGCGCTGCACTGCGATGCTAGCTATAGGTTATCGAAAACTCGGAGCAAATTTACAAATGAGCCGTTTCATCAATAAAATATGCACAGTTTCAGCGACTACACTGCCCATTTCTCGTCACATTTGAATTCAAATGCCAATTTACATGTAGGCTGAAATATGAATTGTAAAAACTGCTTCGATCTCTTTGGTGATGTTTGTGATGCTAGCTGGAAGAGCAGCCTGCTTTGACTGGGTGTGCAGTGAACATTTCTGGGGGGGTTATTATTATGATTACGGAAAGGGATCGTATATGTTTTTATATTGCTATACCATTTTAGAGACTGCTTATCGATCCGAGTGTTAATCAGGTGCGGAGCCAGACGTTGTAAACGTTGTAATAATATGGTGCCTGCCATGCCATGGCGGGCTGGACCAAATGATTTTTTGGGCCGCATATGGCCCGCAGGTCGGACGTTCCCCACCCCTGGTCTTGTTGGTCACGGCAACCCATAGCGGCAAACCCGCCCCTGACTTCTTAATACGGACCAATCACAGCCAAGGGGGTCTCCGTCGCTCTGCGTAATTTCGACGGATAGTTAGAAAATTCAGGAGGTGCACGTCAATCCGTCAAAAGGTCTCCGAGGGCTGACGGAGAGCACGCAGAGGGCGTTCCACGGAGACGAGGGCGTTCCCTCCTCTGCGTTTTTCGAAAAACGCAGAAGCATAATTAGGCCTTTAGTTGTGTTAGTCCCCCTAGTGTTAGTTCCCCCAATTTATTCCAGTTTCTTTTTCAGGTTTCAGTTTCTTTTTTCTCTCCCACATGCCTAAGTCTGGTCCATTAGATATATATGGTTCGGCCCAGTACCTGTGCCAGCGACCCTTCCCTTGCATGTGAACTATCTCTACTTGCTGTCTCTCTGTGATTGTGGCTCTTTGTCGCTCCCCTTCAGACCAGGACTTCAGTAGGAACCAATCGTATGTTGACATCGGCCGCCATGCAACTCCCGTCCAATCTTATGCTGACCTGGGTCATACTGCCCCTCCCAGCAGGAAGCACATCCCTGATATTCAGGAAGTAAGTGAGCCACAGTCATTTACTGTCCAATACCCAACCGTATTGATGGCACGCAGGGATGATTGTCTATATTGAGGAAATGGTACATTACTTTGCTCCCAACAGAAACAGGCAGCCAGAGCAGTATACAATTTCAAAGCTCAGACCGTCAAGTAAGCAACCCTCCAACACTGAACATCTGTCTTACTGAACCATAACTATTGTGTTGTGTGATACCATTAAGTAGACAGCATGTTATGTCTAACGTGTTAACTGTGGTACTGCATGCTAACTGTAGTGTTGTGTTGTCCCAAGTAACTGACAGCATGCTAACATGCTAACTTGGTGTTGTGTCATCCCAGGGAGCTGGCTCTGAGGAAAGGGGAGATTGTTTACATCCTCAAGCAGATTGATAATAACTGGTATGAGGGAGAGAGCCATGGACAGGTGGGGATCTTCCCCATCTCCTATGTGGAGGTAAGTCATCGCCTTCTTTTCTCCCCTCTTCTCTTCTCTCCATCTTTTCTACACCCGTGCGCCTCTAGCTGTCTTTTCTTCCCTCCTTAATTCCCCTCCCTTCTCTCTCTTCTCCATGAACACTGATTCCAGTAAGCTTATCTGTGACTTCACCTGTCTCTTCATCTGTCTCTCTCTCTGTAGAAGATAAGTCCCTCTCAGAAGCCCCAGCCAATCAGACCCCCACCCCCGGCCCAGGCCAAAGAGCTGGGGCAGGCTGTGGCTCGCTACAACTTCACAGCTGACACCTCTGTCGAGCTGTCTCTGAAGAAGGCAAGACCCTCCTATCTACCACCGTCTCTCGGTCCATCCCTCCCTCGAGCTCTTCATCCCTCCAGCCCTGCCTCTTCTCAAGCTCTTATCCTCCAGTTCTCCTATCACTTCATCTCTGTCTCTTTCCCTCCACCTCTTTGTCCCTCTGTCTCCATGCCTTGGTTTCTATATACCTCCATCTAACACAGCCCTGTGTGTTTTAGGGGGAGCCTGTGCTGCTGTTGAGGCAGGTGGATCAGAACTGGTTTGAGGGGAAACTTCCGGAGTCTGGACGCCAGGGCATTTTCCCAGTTTCCTACGTGGACGTGACCCAGAAGTCCCACTACCCACAATCCTCACTCCTGCAGAGTGTCCCCAACGACAGACTTCACCCCTTGGGCTCAGCTAAGGTATGCGATGGCTTCGTCACCTTTTTTCTCTCTCTCTCTGTCATTTGGTTGACAGTAGTGTCTGCTTTCATATCTTCTTGTGTCTCCTGCCCTTTTCTCTTGGTTTTTCAGTTCTCTTACTTTCTTTCTCTCCATCCTTCAGCCTTCATCCACACTCCCCGGCTACAGCTCCTCCCCCTCCCCTAGGCCAGGCCCATCCCCCCAGAAAGCCAAACTACAGGCCATCACCAACGATTGGCTATCCCTCACCCTGGGGCTCTCCCCCTCCCTCACCCCTACGCCTCCCCCTCATCCCTCCCTCACCCCTGCCCCAACTCCTCCCCCTTACCCCTCCTTTACCCCTCCTGTCCACCCCCGCAGAACCCCCTCGCTCACCCCTTCTCTCACCCCCTCCCTCACCCCCGGCCCCACCCCTCCTCCCTATCCCCATGGCCTGCTGGCTGACCTGGAGGAGCTGGACTCTCTGGTGTCCTCCTCACCCGTTTCCCGCCAAGGCTCTTCCTACTCCTACTCCCCCTCCCTCTCCTTAACTCCGTCCTTCAGACAGGGGCACTTCATCCCTATAACTTCCCCTAGGACCTTCCCCTCCTCCCCTGAGCCCAGCCCCTCCCCCCTGCCCTCTCTCCCCACCACGGGAACCTCCATCACTTCCTCCCCTATCTCCCCCTCCTTTGACACCCACCCTCAGTATGGCAGTGTGGTTGACCTGTCACAGGCCAGTGCTAGATCATTCATGGATTGTCCAGCTGAGTCAGAGGCTAGTTCCAGTCCTGTGGACCTTGTTGTGTATGAACCCAGCGACCAACCAGCTTTCAGCCTAGCTGACAACCAACCAGCTTTCAGCCTGGCTGACAACCAACCAGCTTTCAGCCTGGCTGACAACCAACCAGCTTTCAGCCTGGCTGACAACCAACCAGTTTTCAACCTGGCTGACAACCAAACAGCTTTCAGCCTGGCCAGCAACCAATCAGCTCCTAGAGAGGACTCGCCGTCCAGAGATCAGGAAGACGACTTGTGTGAGGAGCTGGTGTCCATCATACAGCGTAGCAAATCACAGAGCTTGTTTTCCCAGGGGGAGGGTTTTCACAGGCAGGCAGCAGATGAAGGCAAAGGGCTTCCCAAGCTGTTCATAGATGAAGACGAGCTTGATGAAGTCAGGCCCCTCCATGACAAACAAACATCTGTCACACCTGTGGAGGAGAGACCCGAGTACCAACGAGAACATCTTGTGGAACATCTGACAAAATGTGAGGTAGAACATGAGGTGGAGCATCTAATGGAACGTCAAGCAGAACTTCAGTTAGGAAATGAGATGGACTGTCCAGAGGAACATCTAGTGGAACTCCAACCAGAGAATCCGGGCGAGTGTCAGGTAGAGAGGGGTGTGCTGTGTGTTTTTCCTACCGTTGCCGTGGATACGTGCCTGCAGACTAACCCTTGATCAAGCTCTAAACTTGTAACTTCTCCATCTTTCCGACACAGGCCGGTCAATCCCAGGGTGCACCAGTGTGCCTGTCCTCTCCTCCTCTCGACCATTCGACTCTTTCTTCCCCTCCCTTGCATCTTTCTCCCTGTGTCACTCCTCCCCACTCCTCCCTTCCCTACCCCAAACCTTCCTCCACCCCACCTCACTCCCCCCCTCCTTACCCCAAACCCGCCTCCACTCCTCCCCACTCCCCCCCTCCCCACCCCAAGCCCTCCTCCACCCCACCACAATCCCCCCCTCCCCCTCCCTACCCCAAGCCCTCCTCTCCCTCTTCCTTCTCCACTCCTCCCCACTCCCCTCCTCCCTACACAAAGTCCCGACCAGAAATGCGCTCCCCTAAGCCCAAGGTAACCATGGCAGCTGTGTGAAAAGGGTGTGACCTCTAACCTCAGAAACAGGACCTAGAAGATTTAACATTTTATTTTAGCTTACCAATCATTGGTAGGTGATATTTGTTTACTGTTCGGCATGGAATGAGTTCACCCATAACAAACGTTGATATAGCTGCCTGTCTTCTAGTTTAAATTAACACAGTCAGGGCTGTCTAAATATACCATGGACTTAGGCCCTAAACATAGCCAGCTGGATGTTACAAATACCAGGTCAGATAGATATAGATATAAATATGGGCTCTATGGGCTCTCAGTGTAGTTCACAGACTAGATGCCTGCTGTTTTTTAGGTTGTGTGTGTCTCTACTCTGACTGTGTGTCCTGGTCTCTGCAGCCATTAAAGCGTCAGGTAGTGGTTGTGGGTAAGCCCCCTCGTAGTCCTGTGATGTCACGGCGTTCCTGCGGCTCACCCAGTAGAGGCCACACCCACTCGCCATCTCCTAGGGTACGCACATCTCCCACAGTGCACCTTGAGCCGTGAGAGGTGACCAGTCCTAGAGACCCTCCAGGCAGACCATGTTTGTCAGAGTGTGCTGCCCACATAGCATGGTCTGTGAGGGTAGTTTCTGCATGGTGAAAATGGTCTCTGTCCAGCCTGTCTTGCCGGGCCTAGACTGAACCAGGGTCAGCTGGTGACCTGCTTGACTGGAGTTCGGGTGGTTGTTTTTGAGTCTCCAGTCTCTTGTTTGCCACATGGATTTTGCCACATGGATTTTGGAGTATGTCGTTATGCTGGTGTAGAACAGTTGTATGGAGTCTGAAACTGTTTGACTTGAGGATGGTGTGGATTGATGGTGTTGTCACGGCAATGTTCCCTGGGCTTCGTATGCTCTTTAGCAGAAAGATTTAGACATGTCTGACACACCAACAAACATCTCTTTTCTCCTTTTCTCTCCAGCGCCCAGCCTTCAGCCAGGAAGGACTGCAGTGTGGTGGAGAGCCGTGAGTTGCTCCTATGATCCAAATCTTCTTCTCAACTCCATCTCTCATGTTCCAAATCTTCTTCTTGACTCCATCTCCCATGTTCCAAATCTTCTCTATTCCACCTTTTCTGCTTATCCTGAGTTACTTATTACTCCTTATTACTACTTATTCCTGAGTCTTATTTAGCTGGCTGTCATTCAAGCTGTGTGTGCATGTTCTAGAACTTAGAATCTGGGTCTGAACAGTAAATGTGAGTATGATGCGACAACCTGTCCCTAACTGATGTCATGCAGGTTCCAGGTGCTGTATAACTACGCCCCTCGCAACGAGGATGAGCTGGAGCTGAGGGAGGGTGAGGTGGTCGATGTCATGGAGAGGTGTGATGACGGGTGGTTCGTAGGTGAATACAACCTCTACATCCACCCATCCATGACCTGCAGCATGTAGATATCAAGATACCACCTAAAGCTAGTTCTTACGCTGGTGTGTTTTTCTCAATGTCCAGGCACATCCAGAAGAAGCAAATTCTTTGGAACGTTTCCTGGGAACTATGTGAAGAGGCTTTAATCTGGTCTGACAAGTTGTGCCAGGATACGGTGGCTGAACTGGTCCAAACTGCTCATTTTACACGGAAGAATTACTTTTCATGTGAACAGCTACAACTAGCCATCCTCATGTCAGACAGATCCAGAGATCGCCCCGCCAGAGCAGTAGGCTCCTCCTTTTCTGAGGAAATTACATCGTCATCCCCATGGTGACCAGAAGGAAGGAAGTTGAAAGGAAAAATTGTTGTTTGATTGAACAATGAAGGGCTGTGATTCTGAAGATGGGAAGACTCCCAGTGAAGACTGCCTTGTACACTTACAGATCTCACAATAACAAAGTAACCAAGTGCCGTAACTACCATATATTTATTTTATTCATATATACAGTATACATAATTCTTTACCATTGATTTTTGCTATTTTACACTAGGAATGTACTTGAATGTGTGGAGAGGGGCTGTTCTATTTTGATAGAACCATCATACAATTCAAAAAACAGCTCTGGGCTCTAGAAACATCACACAGTTCCAGAACCATCTGGAAGGTCTAGAACTTAGTTCTATTCGAGATCACTTCAGCAGACAGGTCTAGGTTGTGGTTGTGTCTGACTCTGTCGGCTGAGTATTATGGTAGTCAGCCTAGTCGACTCTCATCCTTCAGCTGCTCTACACACATTCCTACAGACTTAATAAAGGAAAGATGACAATTTTCAGATTTGCAGCGTTCTCTCTGTCCAGTGAGGGACCCACAGCTGCCCACTGCTGGCGAGGACACTGCATGACAGCTCGTTATCCAACACCAGGCCAGTCTGTGGACTAATAAGTGGGCCAGCTAATCAGAGCACCTGATGTAAACTGTTCTTAGACTACCATGTAACACATGGTATATATGCTCATTATGCATGGTTTAATAGACGGTCCTGTACTTCAAGGATGCTGTCAGGTGACTTGAGGTATAGTTTACACTGACGTCATTATTGTAAAATGCTGAGTCTGGCGAAAGGATTTCTCTTTTACTGATGTGATGTGTGACAGATGTCCTTAATAATGAGTTTTGGGTCTTCCAGACACCAAATGAGTATGCACAAAGATATTTGTTTGAATACTTCTCTACTTGTTGCAGCTGAGGTTAACCAATGCCTCTTCTACTATTATGTGTTTTGTATTTCTTTAATGATAATAACCCCGTTGTAAAAATTGTATAAGCCATCGTCATTGATTGTGCATCATCTGTTGGTCTGTCCATTTCGCTGTCCTTTTATGTCCAATAAACTGCCTGATATGCAGTTTTAGTACTGGACTGCCCTTATGTCCCAAAGGAAAGGTTTCTGGTTGTTATCATCTAAAGACAGTCCATAATGAATAGAACATATACAATAAAGACAACACTTCATGTGGAATGAACTCCTTAGCAATGATGCTAAGGAGTTCATAGTGCATGAATGGCTTGTGGGCAAACAAAAATGTTAAATGGTTTGCTGGAAGATGGAGGCAACACAGTCCTCGTGAAATGTAGTCTAGACATCCTAGTTGGAACTACAACATCCAGGGTCACCGTTGAAGCTTGTACAATTAGAAGGCCATAACAGAGGGAATGGATGATGTGTAGTTGGCTGAGTGCACCACCCTGTGAAAAAAAGAGGCACAAACATGCCGCTCATGGATTAGAGAGCAGCACTGCTGGTCTCACCTGTAGTGTTCTCACTGTTCCCAGAAGTGATCTGTCTGTATCTCTCTAGGACCTACTGTAGGTATCTAACTGTCTGGGCTTAACTGTTTTGTTCTGACCGTCTCTCTCTGGTCTTACTTGTTGACGTTGAGGCTGATGATGCTCTTGACGGGGGTGCTCTTGGGTCCCGGTGTGGGGTGGAAGATCTTTCCCTCCTTATTCGTTGAGACAGACTTGGAACGGCGTGTGACATAGGGGTCGGCAGAGTGGGTGGGGTAGGTGTCAAACGTACCTGCTTTCATCCCGCCAATCTGCCTCACAAAAGACAACACCCCTTAGACCGAACCCCCACGGACAACATCCTGTATCGCACCTTTAAGGACAATTGTTGGGAGTCTGACTCACCTGCTTGTTAGGGGAGGAGGGTTTGAAGGGAACTGGGAAGTGTTCCCTCTCCTCTGACCTCTTAGGCGGGGGCAGGGGCCTGTCCAGACGAAATGGGTTGCCATAGAAATAGTCTTTGGGATGGAGGTTGAGTTTGAATGGGCCTCCCTTCAGTTTAGATCTGTGGTTGACTAGTTCCCTCTGGAACACAGACACACATAGACAGCTTAGGGGCAGCATCAACCATTTTACTACTCAGCTTGCAAACTGAACGGCGGTCTGACCTTGAGGACGTCCTTGGCACGGTCAAATGGGTCGGACGAGAATGGCTCCAACTTAGACAGCGTGACGTTAGGGTAGCTGTCACACAATGACATATCTGGTCACTCAATATCATATGGAACTGCAGATAGACACACACATTGACATCATAACAGCTGTGCATTCCAGCAGGTACTGTATGTCTGTCTGTCTACCTGTAGCCACTGCCCCTCTTGGGCGGACTGGTGAGAATGTTCCTGCCAGGAGAAGGGTGCTGCTTCCTGGGTAGCCTCTGAGCACTCATGGCCTGGACAGGACCAGCCAGAGTCCCATAATAGCTGCCTGACCCTGACCTGCAATGCCCATACAAAAACATCTAGAAACTTCCTTCAGTGTGAACCACAATACATTTAGTAGCAGCATTCTTCCTTACGGCTTCTTCTCCCCGTTGCTAGGGAGGAAGGCCTTGCCGATGTTCCTCTTGGCTTGTTGGTTGCGGTACTGCCGGGCCAGCTTCGCTGGGTCGGACAGGGCCTCCCGCTCAAAAATCCTCTTGAAATGAGAATCAAAATAGCCTGCCTGCAGACTAGACCGGCTCTTAGGACCTCCTGTCATCATCTGCTTGTTTTTCTGGGCAGACTCATTAAAAGGACCTGACAGGATGGATGGAAGTATGAGACCTGATCATGGAAACCCTCTTACTCTGTTGTAGGGTTAATGTCAGGGTTAGCATTTTCCCTAAAAACGTCTCGTTGAAATGCTTTAAGAATCTTTAAAGGGTAACCAAAACTCGCCAATGTCTGCCTTATCCTGCCCTTTCATTCAAAAAATAAAAAATAAATGACATGTCCAGTTAGGCCTACATTAATAATGCTAGCTTGCCTTGCTTCAATGTAATAAAGCATTTAGGCCCAATAGTTATCAATGTACTATACACTCGAGTCCACTAGAGGTTAGCCTAGAGGTCTTGCCACATTTCAGGGAAGGATTCTTCAGACAATTAGTCCTCCCGGATATGTTATGATTCATTGTAAAGAAAAGGCCCTACAGTATATCACATAATTACTACAAGAGATTCTTCAAAATGTAACCACTAGGGGCAAAAGTCAAGTCGTCGGAATCAAGACCAGGATTGATTATTAAACATACGAGTTTTTGTTAGTTACTCCTTATGAAAAAGCACCTATTCAAACGAGTTATCTAAAGATAACCCCGTAGAAAAAGTAGATTAGTAAACTAACCCCTGATCATTCAATAGCCTATTTAATTATTTCTGTGGACTCACGGTATGTTAACGGGGTGTACTTGTCTCCGATGGAAATGTAGCCCATCTCCTTGAAGAGACCGACCCGGTCCATGTCCGACTTCCCATCACCGGCTGGCATCTTCACTTTGGTCAGGTTCAGCGCGCACTGGTCGTCAAGTCAGCCTACCTGCTATTAACATTTTTGGCGTTGGTCTCAACATAGCCTTTGTTTTGCAAATGTATGGGTTGGATTTAAAGAATGTACAGAGATGGCATATTGCTGAGTAAAGATGCAATTAGTAGCCTAATATGGTATGCCCGTAGAATATGTAGCCTATGCGAAAATGTATGGGCTACAAAAACAAACAAAAAACTTGGGCTTACTTCTATAACTTGCTGTCAAGCAAATTACTTAGGTTTGATAGTTTTCAGAATTTGTATTAATACCTACCGCTCTGGCCAGTGATCTCGGTCAGTGAAATAATTAACCGTCTCCTGTGTCTGTGTACACGGTGTGTTACCTTGGAGCCCGCACGCTGCTCCGCCAAGAGGAGGGGGGTTGTTGCTTAATCTGTCAGGTTCCCAACCTCCTTCACTCACTGCGCAGTTGAAGAATGTCAATTTTAGACATGTCTGCCCACCCACATTGATTGAAAAGAACATATGAATCAAGGCCTGGATTTTTAATTCAATTTTTTTGATCGTCTATTGGGGATTGTTTTGCCTATATCTGCCAGTCAAAAGGTTATTTCAATAATCAATTATTTAAATGTGTTTTTGGTTCTAATTAAATAGGCTCGTTCATACCAGCAACATCAAACAGATAATCAAGCCTAGCACAGTTTGGGTAATTTACCAAATTAATGATTACAATTAAACAATACTGCCCTCTACCGGGCCTTCTTTTGACGCCCATTAATCACCCACACTACCACTTACTGACCTCTATTGGCTGGAAATCCACCAATAGGCAACTGACAAGGCTTAGCAGGGAAGTAGTGACAGTCAGTAGGGAAGTAAGTACAGAAGGATGGAAATGTTTACACAACTTTTGTATTCTCTTTTTCTGGTGCTAATATGCAATGGCGTGCCTTCAGTTGGACAGAAGAAAAGGGAGGTATGTTATCCTGCAAGGGTTTGTTAATCTTACCGGATGCAAATCGCACAATGGTTTTCAATCGATGTGTTCCAAGCTAAGCTAATGTTAGTGAATGTAGCTTGTTAGCTCGGTGGCTATCCACAAGTACTAGCTAAAGTACTTCCATGAACAAGACGCTATAACATATATAAATACATTGACATCATTAATATACACTGTTAAAAGCCATTCTGCACAGTGTCTTTGTAACCTCACTGACGACATACTGTATTTTCCCCAACGTGGTGGTTTTAGCTTGGTGTGATAAGGACGCAGCTAACCTACTAAGATTTATGCTAGCTAGCCAATGCCGAGTTACCTAGCTACTAAACCACGTTACACTATATGAGTTCTGCTTTGCTTTAGATTTATCAAACTTAGCAGCGAATACGCTGTAACTGTAAGGAGTTACCCATTCCCTGTCGCATAACCTCTGCCCTTCGCCCAGACCCTGCTCTCTGAGAAGGTGAGCCAGATGATGGACTGGGCCAGTAAACGTTCTGTCATTCGGATGAACGGGGACAAGTTCCGTCGGTTTGTCAAAGCTCCTCCTCGAAACTACTCCGTCATCATTATGTTCACAGCCCTGCAGCCGCAGAGGCAGTGTGGAGTCTGCAAGTGAGTGTGTGTTCATGTGTGTGATTTAGTTACAGCGCATGTGTATGTGTTTGTGTGTAATATTGACTTGTGTGTTTGCAGGCAGGCCGATGAAGAGTTCCAGGTTCTTGCTAACTCCTGGCGTTACTCCAATGCCTTCACAAACAAGGTCTTCTTTGCAACGGTGGATTTCGATGAAGGTTCCGACGTCTTTCAGATGGTAAATAGCTTAAGTTGTATCTCCTACTGCCGGAAGTAACAACCTTATTCAGGCTATAGCTCATTTGCATTTCAAATACTTGGGAGTACTTGTCTCTTCAACTGCTATACAAACACAGTATGTTCAGTCAGATAGCCTAGCTTGCACGCACAGTACCAGTGATTTTGTTTGTGTTTCAGCTCAACATGAACTCCGCTCCGACCTTCATCAACTTCCCAGCCAAGGGCAAGCCCAAGCGCAGCGACACGTATGAGCTGCAGGTCCGAGGCTTCGCCGCAGAGCAGCTGGCTCGCTGGGTCGCAGACCGCACCGACGTCCACGTAAGATACCGTTTGTTCTGAATATTCCATTTTAGTCTTTTGACGCAGCTGGAACAGTGTACCGTAATTCAAATGAAGTGTGACTCTACTCTCTACTCTAAATAATATAATTTGAGTGTTTGGTGCGTTGATGCAGTTCTAGAAAGTATGGCGGATCAAAGCAAGAACTGGGGGGAATGGAAATCTGTGGTGAAACAAAGTTTCAAAGGTTTTTCAAATTACGTCACGTTACACTTCTTACCTGTGATCGTGTGTGTGTGTTAGGTACGGGTGATCCGACCTCCTAACTACGCAGGGCCTCTGATGCTGGGATTCCTGCTGGCAGTAATAGGAGGGCTGGCCTACCTCCGACGCAACAACTTAGAGTTCCTGTTCAACAAGAATGTCTGGGCCTTCTCTGCTCTGGTAACCCTCCCCATCTTGACTCTTGATCCCGACCAATCACTTCTGGGACAATTATCTAACTTGACCCTTGACCCTAAACCATTATTGCTAGAACAACCCAAAATTATTTTAAAACATGACTTGACGGAAGTTTCTTATTTATTTATTTGCTCTTGATCTCAATTACAGGTTATATTTTCAGTGTAAAATAAAACCGACTTCCGGTTCTGTGTTTTAGTGCTTCGTTCTGATCATGACCTCAGGACAGATGTGGAACCACATCCGTGGCCCCCCCTACGCCCACAAGAACCCCAACACCGGACAAGTGGTGAGGCCTTGTGGGTGTTTGTGTGTTTGTGTTTATGCGTTGTGTCTTTGGGTCCTAAGTCTCTTGTTTCTTGTTCTAGAGCTACATCCATGGAAGCAGCCAGGCCCAGTTTGTGGCAGAAACCCACATTGTTCTTCTGTTCAGTATCCTTTCATAGGCCTCCACACAGACTCACGCACACACATGCACATACACACCAGTGTTTCCCCTAGGTTTACAGCTTGGGGGGGGGGATGGCGGCGGGCGACGGGCGACGGGGGGGAGAATGACATGCCGTTGTGTAAATAAGATAAATAACATGGCCATTAGTTTGCTTAATACTACTTTTACAAAAGGAACTTGACCTTCCAGGGGGGGGGCGGGGCGCCCCCCCAATATAATGGTAGGGGAAACACTGCACACTCATTTGTTTGGTCCTTAACCTTTGCCTCAGACTCTGCAGTAACCATGGGGATGGTGTTGTTGCATGAAGCCGCTACATCTGATTTGGATATCGGCAAGAGGAAGAGTATGTACACAAATCAAATGTTATCCTTTTAACAAGTAATGTCACCAAACGTCTTTAGGTTACCCACAGATCAACACCGTGCACATTCACTCACACACACCTGACGACTTTCATGCCCTTAACTCTGGTTAGCTAATGGACTTATTTAAATCCCTTCTCTTGTCCAGTCATGTGTGTCGCAGGGATTGGCCTGGTCATGCTCTTCTTCAGTTGGCTGCTGTCCATCTTCAGAGCCAAGTACCATGGATACCCCTACAGGTAACTATGGATACTGTTAAACAAAGCTGGAGATTCCTCTATACAGGCATCCATAACTTCTCCCAAGTAACCACTGGTGACTCCTACAGGTGACCATAGAAACCACTCTCAAGTCACCATACCAATCTCTGTCTGTGTTGCAGTTTCCTGATGAGTTAGGAGACATCGGCTAATCGGAGCTGGAGGACATCGGCCAATAGGAGCCAGAGGACCTTGGCCAATAGGAGCTGAAGGAAAACCATCACAGAGGAGTAGTTTGTCCAATCAGGAAGTGCCTTGATGTTCAAACAGTCGTGTCTCTCTCACCCCACAAATTGGTAGCTCCCAGTTTTGCATCTTGACAGTAAACCCCTTTTTTTATAAACTTGCCATTTCCACCAGTCGGGTCAAGCCAGTGTGCCTTGTAGATGTGGTCTGTTGCTCTGTCAGGCGGCGGAGTGGACTCACCACTCACACTCGCTGTTCCAAGCTACTTGGCAGCGGCGTGAAGGCGAGGAGAAACTTTACTGGACTGTGATGGGTTCTACCTCAGTAAATCTTTCCCTCCCCCTGGCCCACCCGCCCTTCCTCTTCCATCTCTTCACTTCCACTCAGTACCCACCCCCATGGTGACGAAGCTTTGTTAGTGTCCAGATCAGCACTCACGTGTCATTGCTATGATAGTGTCTGCAGCACCGACATGCTACCGTTATCGGGATGGGATTTACTTGTACATCAGGCCTGTGTCTCAGGTGATGCGTTCTGTTATTAAAGTGCCTTAACAACCTCCGATGTGGATCCTCACCTCTGTGATTCTGTTGCCCCTCTCTGCTATTATCCCCGACACCACCAGCTGCCACTAATAGGTGG
The DNA here is from genome assembly GCA_903064625.1 of Mallotus villosus. Classification (NCBI taxonomy): domain Eukaryota; kingdom Metazoa; phylum Chordata; class Actinopteri; order Osmeriformes; family Salangidae; genus Mallotus; species Mallotus villosus. The sequence goes on along the minus strand of CAEFZP010001853.1, from coordinate 29,025 downwards.
CAGCATTCTCCAAATAGTGCTCATCCTACAGCAGCTTGTTCTGGATGGGAGGGGTTCTAGAGCTGTCTTAAGGTATGGAGAAGGGTTATGAAACTGTATTGAAAAGTTCCAGGGCTGTGTTGGAGTGGAAATAGCCTTTTAGAAGAGCAGAGAAGAGCTTAAGAAACGTCAGGATGTGGAAAAGGGTTCTAAAATGAATATTGTGTGGCAATGGGTTGTAGAGAGGTGGCTTAGAGAAAGGCACCTTTACATGAAATGTATTATTATTAAAACAGCCTGGATACAAATAAGGGTTCTAGAGTTAAGGTTATGTTTGTTCTAGAACTGCCTGAGGGTGTGGATAATGTTAAAGAGCAATGTGCAGAATAATGCCATTAGGCACTAGCCATTAGGCTTTGTTCTGACTGCTAGGGTTTACCATTCACTCCATGGCCACATCACCTGGAGGAAGATCATTGTAAAAAGATTGTGTGTTTGTGTTTCTGTGTGTCATACAGGTTAATGGCATGTTTGTGGTGTATATGTCTGAACAGGTGTGTGCTGATGGGCAGGGGAGAATCAGAACTCCCCACTCTGAACCCAGCCCAGCCAATCACTTTAAGAGCTGTCTGTATTACCATATAAGGCCATGCAAGCTGAGAGGAAAGGTGTGTCCCGGCTGAGGGACTGCATTGTTTCACTCAGGAGAGGGTGCCCTCCGGGATTTGGCCAAAGACCACTACCTAGCCCTAGACACACACTTCACAATTCAGCTGTGATAACACACACTAGATCCTCCGTAAAATCCTTCTAAAGATTAGGGAGATGCTCGGTGAGGTATGTCTAAGTTGTATTCATGAAACAGGTCTTTCCGTACACTGTTAATGTGACCTGATATGAGTAGAATTGTTTCAATCCAGGGTTTTTCTCTGGCGGTCACCTCACTACAAAGCTTGAAAACTCCTCCTTTCTCCTGGGCAAGCATACTTCTGTGAGCCTGTACAATGGTGTGCGTGTGTGTGAGAGAGAAGAGTTCAGGCATTCAGTTGATTTTGCCAAATGAACATTTATCTGTGAGTATATTGAGTCTGGTTGAGTGTTTGGGGGGGGTGAACAGGAGGGGCACTGTGAGTCAGAGGACCATGTGTTTAATGCATTTAACTTATCCTATCGGGATGCAACAATGGACACACACACACCCACTCTTGACAACCCGCCAACTCTGTTGAAACGATTCGGTCATCCAGCTGATCACATTCCTTAGCTCTAACCCAGGGTGAAGACACAGCTGTAGAAAGCGATTCCCACCGTTCCCAACATTTCACAAAAACACATCAGCTAGCCTTATGTTGCCTGTAGAGACCCGTTCCTGTGCAGGACAGGATGGGATGTTGGTGAAATAATGAGGGCTGTCGTGTCATATAAGGAAAATGTATTTATTGTTTGACATGAATGAACACATTCAGGTACGAAGAAGAGAGGAATGCCTGGTGCACAGACATGTGAGGACAGGCAGCGGAATCTACTGTGAGTTCAGAATCATCGCTCAAGTTTGTGAGTTGGTGTGGCCATTCAAGAGAGGATATCTTAGTGGAGTACAGTAATGTGGGTGTGCAACAGTCAGCCCACTCTGTCACAAGACGTTTTCATCTGCCTCCCCCCACTTACCACCACCACTACCAATTATAATTTTTTCCAGGTAGGTGTATTGACATGACAGTTATATTCAGGTATGCATATGTTGGCTTCAGGTAAGGTTAAAGTTACTGCTTGTGTTTAGGTCTATATATGGTCCAGGTTTAGCATCAGCAGTAAAGTTATGCCAGGTGCATCTCTGGTTGCGGGTGGAGAACCGTAGTTTCTGACGGGGCACAGTAGGGAGGGGTGGGGCGGGGCGTCATCCTGCAGGAGGAGGAATTGAGACTGTGAGGCTCCAGGACACTGGTGGGGCTGAGAACTACAGAATCAAGTCCACAGGATACAACAATTCCTCTACGGATGTTCTGCTATACACGCCACTTGAGCTCGGTAGGACTGTGACAACGCGCTGCAAAATTAGCCTTCATTAATGGAAATTCATAATTGTTTTCTGGATTTGAGTGTGGTCGTATACATATATTAAATCAATGTGTGATATCGGAGATTAAAGACCCGTCAGATTATCTAACGATGTGTAATCTAATAACAATGACACCGATATGCGCACTTCTCAGTCGACGTTATTCTGTGGTTGTGTGTATCAAAGTATTTTTTCGCTTTTTAAAAATTACCGGTCGTTCTAGAAAACGCCTTTAATTTTAAATAAGACATTTCTAAAAACGTGTGTTTGCACAAATGTACCTTATTGAGACAATGAAGTTAGCCTGTTGGGTCTCCCGTGTTCTGTCCTAATAATTCTGTTGTCTGGGAATTGACAAGGTTGTGTTCTGAAATGAACCGCCTGGGGCTTCCTGGGAGGAACTGAGATGTACCGGAGACTCACAATCACAAGCTCTTATGTGATTTAGTAGAGGCGTTTTTTTGTCTTAGCTGCAGCTGCGGGACGGGTTGTGCTGAGGGTGGATGACGTAGGCCCACTGTACAGTACGGTCTGATGTGGACCATGCGGCCCCCTAACCAATCCATCACCGAGTGCGGAACTGCCTGACTTGTAACATCAGTCATGTGATAAAGACCCGCTACATTAATTGCCATCATATGATCAGTGCCGATCCTTCACAGCCAACAGCCTGAGGCTTCCACAATCATTTACCACGTTATGCTGTATAATTATGCTGCTGATGGGTGTGGTCGGCGGAGGTTTCGCAGGACGGAGCTTGCTCTTAGTTTTTTTTTGGTCAAGATGCAGATGCTTTTGTTCTTTGAGATGAGAGGAGGTCGCTGGTAGGCGTTTAAATGTCTGCTTTCCATGCAGGGCTGTTCCATCTAAAGAAAAGAGATGGCAAACAAGATATCTGGAGAAGACATGGAGGAGTTGAAGGAGGCTTTCCAGAAAGTAGGTGAGTGTGTGTGGTGAGAGGCTTGAGTTCAGTTCACATTCCCTATTAATGCTTTTCACTTACAAAGTATGTCCTATCCTAGAGATGACTAATGACTAAACGGTAAGATTGTAACTTACAATACACTTCTAGGTTCTGTTTTGACTAGTCCTCCTTGTTTTTAACTTTTTAATTAAGTAGGCCTTCAATATCTTTCCAATCTGTGTCCAGCCTTATTACAGGAACTGAGCATATCTTGCCTATCTTTGATTTCCCCATCACTCTCTCTCTCTCTCTTTCTCTCTCTCTCTCTCTCTCATCCACCCTTCCTCTCTTGTATCCTCTCCACAGATATTGACAATAATGGCTTCATCTGTGACTCTGAGCTCACCGAGCTCTTTAAAGAAGCCAATTTACCGTTGCCAGGTTACAAAATCCGAGAGATCATCCAAAAACTTGACCGCAACGAAGACAACAAAATCAACTTTGATGAGTTTATTTCTGTGAGGGGCTTCAACAACACAAATCCAACACAACCCTGAACAGCATCCAAAACAGACCGCACTCTTCATAACCAAATCCTAACTTTACACCACTCTGACTCGACCACATTCTAACACGACCACACTCTTATGTTACCGAATCTCCAGCCTGACCACGATGTACTTAGCCCTTCTTAAAATAATCTGACCACACCCTGACCTGACCATACTCTGACCCTAGTAAGTGTGTATTGTTTGCAGATCTTCCATGAGCTTAAGGGTGATAACGTTGCGAAGACCTTCCGTAAGGCCATCAACAGGAAAGAAGGCATCCTGGCCATCGGAGGCACCAGCGAGCTGTCCAGTGTGGGGACGCAGCACTCCTTCTCAGGTGTGTGTGCTCGTACAGTATGCATGTCTGTGTCTGTGTCACCAAGAAAGGACCTGTGATTGAGCTTGGGGGGTTACCTCACGGATGCAAAGGAGATTCAAAACTTCCTCCCTGCCTGACCTCCAGTCTCTCTCTCCCTCTCTCTCTTTAAGTGATGACTGTCATGACAACCAAATACAATGAAAATTCAGGGAACGACTGTTAAGTGTTACGTCAGCAGTGGTGAGGAGTGAGCTGAACATTTGATGCTAGTATGTGTTCAGTGTAGGCTACTTGGCAGGGTGCTACACCATATCCACTTTGGCTAACATTCCACATTGTTACATGGTCATCCTGCTGTCTTGGCTACACTTCCTGTCCTGCAGGAAGTGGCATGACTCAAATTCCTTTCTGAACACACACAACACACAGACTACAGAATGCTATGTGGGGCAATTTGGGGGCACTTACTCGATGGAATTGGTTATTAAAATAAATAATGAATTCAACATTAAAAATATAACTTTAAATGGGGGGGGGTATTTGTTTTCCTGTGCTGAGTATTTGTGTGTGACCAACCCTTGTCTCATGGGGCACATATGTGTTTTAGAGGAGGCATCATCTTCACAGCCCTCAGCTGGAGTCTTGGGTGTGTGTGTGTGGGTGTGTTGCTGTAGGACGGTGTACAGTATGTTTGTTTCTGTGTTAGATGTTTATGTGTCGTTTGGTGTTGTGTATTCTAGAGGAGGAGCGCTATGCATTTGCTAACTGGATCAGCTCGGCTCTGGAGAAGGACCCTGACTGCAAACATGTGCTGCCCATCAACCCCAGCACCGATGACCTGTTCACAGCTATGGGCGATGGCATCGTGCTGTGGTGAGGCTCCCATCTCCTCCTCCTCCTCATGCTAAATCTTCCTCCTCTCATTTGTTACCTTTTTCCCCCCTTCATTCATCTCCTTCTCCTCTTCCTCTGTCTCCTCCTCCTTCGGGTCTCTCATCTGCACGCTTTTCTACCCTCTTTAACTGGTCGTCCCCCAACCCCCCCCCCGTTGTGTTTTTTTACTGCAGTAAAATGATCAACCTGTCCGTCCCAGACACCATAGACGAGAGAACCATTAACAAGAAGAAACTGACACCCTTCACCATCCAGGTGCGTTGGTTAGCTTAGCTGCACCACACGGGTTCGTTGGCCACGCAGGTTAGTCAATGGACGAGTTAGCTGCTGGTTTGGTGGAAGTGAGCCGTGATGCTGTCGTTCCTCTCTGCAGGAGAATCTGAACCTGGCTCTGAACTCTGCGTCGGCCATCGGGTGTCATGTGGTGAACATTGGAGCGCTGGACCTGAAGGAGGGCAAACCTCACCTGGTTCTGGGTCTGCTCTGGCAGATCATCAAGATAGGCCTGTTCGCCGACATAGAGCTCAGCAAGAACGAGGGTAGATACAGTAGAAGCATGTTCACAGACACACACACAAAAACACACACTCACTCACTTTCTCTCTCTCTCTCAAAAGAAGGTGTGACATAGTATGTGTGTGTGTGTGTGTGTGTGTAGCTCTAGCAGCGTTGCTGAGCGAGGGAGAGAGTCTGGCAGACCTGATGAAACTGTCTCCAGAGGAGCTGCTGCTGCGCTGGGCCAACTTCCACCTGCAGAATGCCGGCCTCAACCCCATCAACAACTTCAGCTCTGACATCAAGGTCTGCCTGTCTGTCTGTCTGTCTGTCTGTCTGTCTGTCTGTCTGTCTGTCTGTTTGTTTGTCTGTCTACTAGCCTGTCTTTGTATGTCTGTTTGCCTAGCTGGCTGTGTGCCTGCCTGTCTGTCTGTTTACTTGCCAATCTGTGTTTGTCTGTCTGTCTGTCTACTTGCCTGTCTCTGTCTGTCTGAATGTCAATCAACCCAGCTGGCTGGCTGTGTGGCAGTCAGTCAACCTAGCTGTCTGTTTGTTGACTGTCTTCATCCATAGCTCTGTTTGTCTGTCTGTATGTGTATGTTGTTGATGGTCTGTCTACCATTTCTCTCTTTTTCCCTCCCTATCTCTGTCTCTTTCTGTCTTTGTCTGTCTTACGTCATGCTTCAGTTAGGAGACTTCTCAAACTCAATCAAGGTACCGGTTCACACTGACTAGAGGCTCTGTTTTCTGATTGCATGTCTTCCCCCCTCAGTGTTCCAGTTGTTTGTGTTTGTTCACCAATGTTTTGTCATGTATGTATAGTTTGGATTAAATTACTTGAGTGCTAATCCCTCTTCCCCGAATGGATGTGTAGCTCTATTGTTCCTTAAAGGGTAATTGTGTGTGTGTGTGTTATCCAGGACTCCAGATCCTACTTCCACCTGCTCAACCAGATCGCTCCTGATGGGAGCAAGGAGGACAGAGCCGCCATCAGCATCAGCCTGGCAGGCCTCAGCGTGAGTATCTGACCTCACCGTCCCTTTAAGACCTGTCTCCCTCCCCTTTAAATAACGGGGCCTCCGGCTGATGGAGAAGAACCCGGAGCTGGCTAGAATGATGGGGGATGCCAGGCTGCACAGATGTCTGTAAGACTGTGTGTGGCATCTAGCACCCCGAGTAAGAATTAGACTCAAACTGTGTTAGACACAGCAGGGCACTGAATGGCCACGATGCGTTGTGATCCTCTCAAACTAATTCATGTCTTCTAAATGACCTTCTCCTAAATGACCTTATTCTACTTGATGAAGTAGTGGGATAATGGTGAGAATGAAGTCAGTGACTTAGAGCAGAGGTCTTCAACCCCGGTCCTCAGGGCCCACTGTCCTGCACGTTTTTGATGTTTCCCTGCTCCAACGCACCTGATTCAAATGAATGGGTCGTTATCTAGTTATGCAGAAGCCTGTTAACGACCATTCATTTGAATCAGGTGTGTTGGAGCAGGGAAACATCTAAAACGTGCAGGACAGGGGGCCCTGAGGACCAGGGTTGAAGACCTCTGATTTAGAGGGTAATGGGGCAGGTGACTGTGATGACAGAGAGGTGGATGATGGTAATGGCCATGATGATAACGAGTGTGTCTCTACAGGAGAAGGACGATCTGAAGAGAGCTGAGAGTATGCTGCAGCAAGCTGATAGGCTGGGCTGCCGCCAGTTTGTCACCCCTGCCGACGTCGTCAGCGGCAACCCCAAACTCAACCTGGCCTTCGTGGCCAACTTGTTTAACAAGCACCCCTCTCTCACCAAGCCCGAAAACCAGGATTTGGACTGGAGCCGGCTGGAGGGTGGGTACACGCACACACACACACCTGTGCGTGCACACACACCCACACACTGCCTTTCCATATACAGTCTGTACACTCACTATACCCACATACATTCTCTCTTTGTCTTTCTAATATGTACTCTCTCTTTACACACACACACACACACTCCCTCGCTCAGCAGAATGAGTTCTGATACAAATAAGACTCTTCTTATTCAAGGTTAAATGCACGACTGAACACATTGTCCATGATTCTCAAACAAAAACACTCATGCACACTCTATTTCCATCCAATGTTTACACTGTAAACACACACACACACTGAGTCATACACACTCTCATTAGATTCATATCAGACACAAACCGGATTGCGTGTTTGACAACAATGAATTTCTCAAGCCTTTGGTCTGAGTGGAAATACTCAGACCTCTCAGTCACCATGAAGGCCTTAGTGAACAACGTTTCTGAATGCATTGTCAGTGCAGGTTTATGTAGAGCCTTGGGCTTTGTCTCCACTTGTTGGCCACCAGCGGTACTACATTTCTACCCTCCTCTCCTCATGTGTTTCTCACCAACCCTTAGGTGAGACCAGGGAGGAAAGAACTTTCCGGAATTGGATGAATTCTCTGGGAGTCAACCCTCATGTCAACCACATCTACGGGTAACTTGTCTTTCATGACTTAGCTAGTTTAACCTAAAAATAACCCTGTCTGCTAGTACTCCAGCATCTACACTGTTAACAATATTACAGAAGTATTATCTTTATATATATTTACATATATTCTACATATATGTATACTTTAAGCTGGAAAAAAGTGTTTTTATTATTCTCTTACATGCTTATGTATATACGTATTTATACGTGTGTACATATATTCAAAGGTGAAACTGTGTGTTTGTGTTCCAGAGATCTCCTGGATGCTCTAGTGATCCTGCAGCTCTATGAGAGGATCAAGGTTCCTGTGGACTGGAACAACAAAGTGAACCGACCTCCATACTCCAAGTTAGGAGCCAACATGAAGAAGGTACACACACATACTACACTACAGAAAGTTGCACAACATTTTTTCCCGAGGGGATTATTACATTTCTTGCTAGTTTACTTACATGTAAAGAAATACACAAGTTAGTCTAATTGTAATGACTGGAAATGCTTATGGACTTGTGATTTGGGCCAATGGTGTCAACGTCTCGCCCTATTGGTGTGATCACAAGTCTGAGAATGGGCGTGAAAAGACTAAGTATGCTGATTTCTTGCGTTGTGTTTGTGTGTGTTCAGCTGGAGAACTGTAACTACGCCGTTGAGCTGGGAAAGAATGAGGCCAAGTTCTCTCTGGTGGGCATCGGGGGGCAGGACCTGAACGAAGGGAACCCCACCCTCACCCTGGCACTGGTGTGGCAACTCATGAGGAGGTAGGAGAGGAGGGTAGAGGGAGGGAAGAGAGAGAGAGGCTGACCTGTACTCAGAATATCAGACCTGACAAGCCGCGGACCTATCCCCAGAATATCACACCTGACCAATCACTCTCATGTCCTCGGAATATCACACCTGACCAATCGCTGAACTATCTCCTGAATATCACACCTGACCAATCGTTGAACTATCCTCATAATATCAGACCTGACAAGCCGCGGACCTATCCCCAGAATATCACACCTGACTAACCATTCACATATCCTCGGGATATCGGACCTGACTAATCGCTGACCTGTCCTCAGAATATCAGACCTGACTACTCGCTGACCTATTTTCAGGTATACTCTCAATGTGCTAGAAGACCTTGGGGACGGAGAGGCAGCAGGAGATGAACTGATCATAAAATGGGTCAACAAGACTCTGACAGAAGCCGGAAAGACTTCTAAGATCTCTGGCTTCAAGGTGAGTCACACCACAGGTGGACAGGTTTGGTTAGGCGAGTGTGTGTGTGTGTGTGTGTGTGTGTGTGCGTGCAAGTGTGTGTGTGTGTGTGTGCACTTTGGACCCACAGGCTCTGTTATGGCGGATTTTCGATAAAGTACTGTGATAATATGAACGGTCAAGGCAATGCGGTTTCAATTCAATTTATTTAGGTTATACCCGTACAGATTCAAACAAGGCCTTGCTGACCAGTCACCAAGAAGGATAGTGTCAATTTCACGAATCGTTCATGGGAGTGGTGGCGACAGTAGGGAAAGCCCCCCATTATATAACATACAACCAAATGTACCTCATCAATCAATGCATACCTTCTTCTGGTTGGTCAGTATTGATTAGTGACAGTTAGGATGATAAAACTCTGAGACCAGTGTCTCTTGCCCTTTGATGTAATCTCCTGTAAACAGAACACCGGCTCCTATAGTCTGTATGCAAATGCTTCATGGCAAAGAGGTCAGCTTTATATCTCTATATCTCTCCAACCCCCACCTAGACATCCTGACTCTTACATGATAAAACAACACCATAAATACCTTCTACAGGGCAACTTACTTTTAACATCTTAAAGAAACAGAACTATGTCAAAAACTGCCACTACAGCTCTCTGCTCCATAGTTCTTAATGGGCCATATAGTCCAGAGTGGCTAATGGAGAAGATATATAGATAACCTGAAGATGATTTACAATATTATGAGTAGAAACAAAAAGCTTGAGGAGATCTGACAAGACACCACCATCAGGATCAGCATAAAAGTAACACCTCAGAGGACGTGGAGCAGGAGATAGACAAAGACACCATTTTGAAACTGCTTTGTGTGTGTGTGTGTGTGTGTGTGTGATTATAGGACAAAGAGATCAGCAGTAGTCTTCCTGTGCTGGACCTAATTGACTCCATCCAGCCACACAGTATTAACTATGACCTGGTGAAGAAAGGAAGTCTCTCTGATGACGATAAACTGGACAATGCCAAGTGAGTGTCGCTGCCTTAGCCAGGGTATACTGTTTCAGCCAAGCCCCCCTTTGAAAAGAAAATATTTCTTGCCTCACATCCTCTTTCTATAGCAAAGTACGGAATCTCCTTACCACACACTCGTCCCACACTAGAACCACTTACCCATTTCTAACTAACCCTAACCCCAATGCCAAATGCCCAATACTCTGTCTTTATAGGGTAGATAAGCTATTAGTTAGTCTACAAAACAATGCGAAAGCTATGCTAAACTAATGCTAATTAACCCTAAAGCCAAGTTAGTTCTTTTTTTAATCTAGTGGGGAGGTTGAGTTCAGGTTCCTTTATTGTGAAGTGGATCCTAATTCTGACCTCGGCCCCCAGGTACGCGGTTTCCATGGCGAGAAAGATCGGGGCCCGTGTGTATGCGCTGCCGGAAGACCTGGTGGAGGTGAACCAGAAGATGGTGATGACTGTTTTCGCCTGCCTCATGGGCAGGGGCATGAATAGGGCATAAACAAACATACACACTGACACACACAGGCACACGCAGGCACACACAACACTCCACACACACACACACACATTGTTCTCTTTCTCAGCAGCATCCCTGTGCCTCAACTCTGAATACCGTTCAACCGCCTTCCTTTCTGGATGCCGCTTGACTGCCTGGTGAAACCATTCCCCCAGCCAATCATGTTGCAGCCTTGATTTAGTCAATGTTGGGAGGTGACAGCGAAGGTTAGCCCAACCTCCGTGCTGTGGTCGCCAGTCAGTCACATGACCCAGAAGTCAATAACAGCCAATGAAAAGCTCAGTTAGCTACTAACAACTCAGTTAGCAAATAACTATTCAGCATTTATGAATAATTATGTATCTGCCAATGAACGTGGAGTTAAGCCATCGTCATCATGATTGGTAATCTTTGTGCTTTTGTCCACTGGTGATTAGAGAGCTGGTTTGTGCTTCTGTTCACCTCACTGTGATTAACGTTGAGAGGGAGAGTGGGCAGAGAAGGAGGAAGAGGGAGAGAGAAAGTGGAAGGGTGGAGGGAGAGAGAACGTGGAAAGGGCGCTGAACTCAATGCGATGTTGCCTTGCTGCAGATTCAACCCAATAACCTCCATCCAGGTGACATTCCATCATCTCAGTAAAAAATAGAAAAACATAATTTTTTTATCATCTCAGTCAGAAAATATTAAACACATGTCCTGAACACTGTTGAATTTTGGTCAAATTCATCCTCGATCCAAAAAAACACTAAGCGTGATATGCAAATATTTTTGTTTATTCCTTTATGCGAGTTTCCTTATAGTTGATGAGTGAAACTTTGAATATTGTGTGTGAGAGTGTGATGAGGATATATATCTGTTGTTACTGGGAGAGAAACTGGACCAGTCCACTCTCAGACCACACAGCGTCAGACCAAGTGCAGACATGTGGAATCGCTCTACATGGCAAAATGCTGGACCTGTCGCACGTATAATGATGTCAGTGGCAAACTGCTTAAGATAAATAAAACTGTGCCTAGTACGAGTCACCTTGTTTGTGTTTGAGTATATCATGTGTGTGTGTGTGTGTGTGTGTGTGTGTGTGCATGCCTGTGGGTGATGCGGGTGTATGTCCCCTAAACAGGATATCGAATGTAGTGTCCCAACTCATGGATCAACACAGACAAACACTTTTGTACGATTTCACACACGCACGCCGTCCACCCACACTCACACCACTTCACCAACACTGCCAGGCCACTTCAAACGAGCTTCCTGAATAACAATGAGCCCACTTGTACAAAGGATCGGCTCACACGCACACTCACACACATCCAGATGGGGATGAGAAAGGCAGAGGGGCTGTAGTTGAGCTCTGCAGATTGAGGGGTGAGATGTTGCCACACATGCATTGTGTGTGTGTGTGTAGGGGCGGGGGGGTGCATGTAATCATTTTCTCCTTTCATCTTTCCACCTTTATTTCTCTCAACGCTCATCCCTCGTTTTTCTTACAGACATCCTGTTGTCCTTGACAGACCCACAGGCAGATAAACTGACAGGCAGACAGACCCACAGGCAGATAGACAGGGACAGGGAGGAAGACAGGAACGTGGACTCACAGGTAGATAAGACAGGCAGACGGGCGGACAGGCAGACAGGCAGAGGCAGGCAGGCAGGCAGGCAGGCAGGCAGGCAGGCAGGCAGGCAGGCAGGCAGGCAGGCAGACAGACAAGAAGGCGGTGGACAGACACGCATCAAACATTCAACAAGCAAAAACAAAAAGCAGCAAAGAACCTCAACGGAGGGTCATCGTCGATCAGGTTGGTGCTAAAAATCTCTTGAACTATACACACGCACGGTAACTTTCAGCAGCACTGGTATCGGGAAATGGAAATGTTTCCTCGCTCTCTCTCCTCTCTTTAGCAAAATACATGTTACCATGCCTACCATACAGGTAGTTGCTGCACTGGGTTGTCCTTGATAATTGACTGTGACTGATGACACAATGTAACAACCAACACTGTCAGATGAAAATGTTTTCTCTGGATCCACAAAGTTAAAACACACTGCACCACCACTTAATTTATGTGTATGTGTGTGTGTGTGTGTATAGAATGACAGGGCAAGCGTTGGGAGAGAGTACAGATTTGACATCTCACAGATTATCTGTGAAAACCTGGATTGAGGAAGAAGGAGAGAGAGCTGACAGTATCAGAAGCCGGTAAGAAATGTAAACACACACAAGCACCGAGCTGAACAAACAAGGAGTTTTTGTCCAACTGCTCACAACTGATTTGTATGTTTGTTTGTTTGTTTGTGTATGGATAGAAGACAATCGATGTGTGATGACACGTCCTCAGAATTACAGAGGATGGCAACTATTGATCGCAGGGGCCTCAACTCCCAGAATTCATACCGGGGTAGAGGAGCCTTGTCTAGGTGAGGAAGATAAATGTCAGATTCCCTCTTTCCTCTGCCTTTCTCTGGCTTCATTCCTCATGTCTTCTCTCCCACTTTCCATCTTTCTGTCTTCCCTTCAAGCCCTTTCTTTGCTCAATCGGTCGGTATTGACTCCTCTCCCCAGATTGGTCAGTATGGTATTGACTCCTCTCCCCAGATTGGTCAGTATGGTATTGACCCCTCTCCCCAGATTGGTCGGTATGGTATTGACTCCTCTCCCCAGATTGGTCAGTAAGGTGTTGAGTCCTCCCTTCCCCAGATTGGTCAGTATGGTATTGACTCCTTTCCCCAGATTGGTCAGCATGGTGGTGACTCTGAGAGAGTGGGCCCACAAGAGTCTCTTAGAGGAGGAGGAGCGTCCAGATTCCTTCCTGGAACGCTTCAGAGGGCCTGAGTTGCAGGCCCCGCCCAGTCGCATCAGCCACACCCACCCCGACGCCTCTGACGCTGACCACGCCAGGCCCACGTATGGCTACCACACGCACACCTGGAGATGAACGCAACACACATACAGTATATGAGCACAAAACACACAACCATCAAGGGACAGATACACAACATACAATATACTGTATATATATGTACATAGATGTACTCTACATTGACATAGGTATAGTTAGCTAGTAATGATGTTGATGTTTAATGTTGATTCAGTGTGTCTGGGCATGTGTGCGTGTAGTCGGAAGTCAGAAGTCTTGGTCCTCGCTCCAGCTGATGACTTTTATTACCATTGGCTGATCATTATCGCCACTGCTGTACTCTACAACTGGTGCCTCCTGGTGGCCAGGTAATGTATTGCAGCTCTCAGCCTCCAACCTGGCAACCCAAAACACATCAGTGACACAACTACTGCTACTGTACCTTTGTAAACGTGTGTGTGTGCAGGGCCTGTTTCGATGAGTTGCAGACTCGAGGCGCGGTGCTGTGGCTGGTTCTGGATTACCTGTGCGACAGCCTTTACATCCTGGACATGGTAGTCAGACTGAGAACAGGTAATTTGAGTTTATCATAGATGTAATCTATGGTAAACTGTATACTTATATTCTTGTCCCAAGAATTTCAGTGCCCAATCTGACCTTGTGTTGTTCTGTGCATCGGACAATAAAAGACTTGAACTTGAACTTAAACTTGAACCTAATCGAACCCTAATCCGACCACAACCTTACCTGGTCACATCCTATCTGTAAATGTACGTGTGTCTCAGGCTACCTGGAGCAAGGGCTGCTGGTGAAGGAACTGACCAAGCTGAGAGACAGCTACCTGCGCACGCTCCAGTTCAAGCTAGACGTGGTGTCCATCCTTCCCACGGACCTCCTCTACCTCACCCTGAGCATCCACACCCCCCTGCTCCGCTTCAACCGCCTGCTCCGCTTCAACCGCATGTTCGAGTTCTTCGACCGCACTGAGACGCGCACCAACTACCCCAACGCGTTCCGTATCTGCAACCTGGTTCTGTACATCCTGGTTATCATCCACTGGAACGCCTGCATCTACTATAGCTTCTCCAAGGCCCTGGGCCTGGGCTCCGACTCCTGGGTCTACCCCAACTCGTCCGAGCCAGGCTTTGGCACCTTGACTCGGGGGTACGTCTACTGCCTCTACTGGTCCACCCTCACCCTGACCACCATCGGAGAGACTCCGCCCCCGGTCAGAGACGAGGAGTTCCTGTTTGTGGTCTTTGACTTCCTGGTCGGGGTTTTGATCTTCGCCTCCATCGTGGGGAACGTGGGTGCCATGATCTCCAACATGAATGCCACGCGCACCGAGTTTCAGAGTCGCATGGATGCCATCAAGCACTATATGCAGTTTCGCCACGTCAGCAAAGACCTAGAGGCTCGCGTCATTCGCTGGTTCGACTACCTTTGGACCAATCAGAAGGCTGTGGACGAACAGGAAGTGCTAAAGAGCCTCCCTAATAAGCTGAAAGCAGAGATAGCCATAAATGTCCATCTAGAGACATTGAAAAAGGTATGGAATACAAACCCAAGTTTATACGTTTCACATCATTCTCTTGCGCTTGTGTCTGTCTCCCTTTATGTGATGTTGCGTATCCCACCCCTCTTCACCCCCCCTGATTCTGACTCCCTCCCCTCCCCTCCCACCCCCTACCCCCTCATCCCCAGGTCCGGATCTTCCAGGACTGCGAGGCAGGGCTACTGGTAGAGCTGGTGCTGAAACTGCGCCCCCAGGTGTTCAGTCCAGGCGACTACATCTGCCGCAAGGGCGACATCGGCAAGGAGATGTACATCATCAAAGATGGCCGCTTGGCGGTGGTCGGCGAGGACGGCGCCACCCAGCTGGCTGTCCTGACAGCGGGAAGCTGCTTCGGAGAGATCAGCATCCTCAACATCCGCGGCAGCAAGATGGGCAACAGACGCACGGCCAACATCCGCAGTCTGGGATACTCAGACCTCTTCTGCCTGTCCAAGCGCGACCTGATGGAGGCGCTCACCGAGTTTCCCCACGCTCGGCTGCAGCTGGAGCAGAGGGGGCGGGACATCCTGCAGAAGGAGGGGCTCCTGGAGGAAGGGGGCGTGTCCGGCCTGGGGGCGGAGGAGTTGGAGCAGAAGGTGGACAGGCTGGAGGCGTGTCTGGACCGCCTGCAGACCCGCCTGGCCCGCCTGCAGAGCGAGTACGCTGCGACGCAGCTCCGACTCAAACAGCGAATCACGGGGCTGGAACGCAGCATAAATATGGCGGCCACCGGAAGTGGTTTCCTGTCTGATGTGGATGGAAGCGAGAGTGTCTGGGGAGACGGAATACGCAGCGAGATCAACATTCAGCTGTGAGAAGCTGTTGCCATGTACTTTCTATAGGATCTTCATGAAATCCTTTTTTTAGTATTGTATGCTAACAATAATTCATATATTGCTACTATATGTTGTTGCCCATTGTGATATTGATAATGCTATAATGGGAACTATTTATTGGTTTCGATAAACGTTGTCTAGAAGGGCTGACTTTTACAAACACTGGTGTTAGGTCAGTAGGTCATATAAGTTCAATACATTTGTTTATCTGTAAATGCAGTGGATGTTTGATATCCTGCAGTGTTTCCCCTACCATTATATTGGGGGGGGGGCCCTCCCGCCCCCCCTGGAAGGTCAAGTTCGTTTTGTATTTAAAAATTTTAAAATATATTTATTCTTTAATTCTTTAAAAAATAGTTTTCTTATATAGTGCCAGATCACCCAAAAAATCATTTAAGGTTACCTTTCCTATAAAACAGGTCTATAGCTTGCTCTTTTATTAAGCAAACTAAATGGCCTTATGTTATTTATTTTATTTACACAACGGCATGTCATTCTCCCCCTCCCCCGTCGCCACCACCCCCCCGTCGCCCGTCGCCCGCACCGCCCCAAAGCTGTAAACCTAGGGGAAACACTGTCCTGTATGATTATTTAATGTATCATATAGGTAATAAAGTACAAACAGTTTACTGTTATTGTTCCTGTATCTGTTTCCTAGTTTCTATTGCAACATATTGCACACAGTAGCTATAGGTTGGTGTCCTGTCTACCAGATCACTGTGTTGCTCCTCAGTAATGCTTCCAACCTTACCTGCAAATCTACTGGCTTGGATCTCAGTCCTGAGTCAACTATTAAAAACCTTGCTTTGCCAGTTAAGCTGGCAGATTTAACTGTTACCGCTGAAGTTATTTATCTATTAATCTTTAACCAAGGACGTGATGATTTTAATGTCTGTATTAGTTATCTGTATATGAACACAAATGTGAATCAACCTTCAGGTCAGGGCTACCAATGTTCAAGTCAGCATAGTGGGGCAAAGCTCCTTTGTTGCCATGGAGACGACAGACTTAGGGTCAAAGTCCAGAATGACCAGGACTTTCAGTAAAGCTGTGCTGGTGTGTCCGAGCCTTGCGATAACAAAAGACGACCTCACAAGGTAAACTCAATGTGTTTGTGTATTTGTATCTATGTGTGTGTGAGAGTTTTGTTAATGGATAAACTGCTAGGCACGTTCAAATACTAGAACTGTTTGAATATCTTCAAATTCTGCGCCGTACTTAATCTTGTACTTATAAACCGAAACCTGGTTTCGGTTCCTGTTTTCCCGTGTCCCAGATGCTAATGCTGGCCTGTTTGCTGGTGGCTTGTGTGTTTCACCAGTCATCGTGGTGCTCCACTGAAGCCCAGGTCAGTTCTGCTGTCAGTACCTTTCACAAGTCTTCCATGCGTGTCCATGGATCATGACTCTCCCCTCTCCCCTCATGACAGAGTTCCTACAGCTCTCCTCCTGCCCCAGAGAGAGCTCATTTTGCTGAGTCGTTTGACTCTGGTCCTCTGGACAGGTGAGTTTCGTCTGCATTTATATCCAGCTGAAGTTTGCGTAGAAAGTACAGCAACACTTGACATTAAGGTTTCCTAAACCACAGAACAAACAGACCTTTAGATACAACATTGTATGTACATGGGTGCTACTTTGTCATAAACAGTAGGAAGGAGTGTTAGCAGTACAGGCTATTACGTATAAGAAGGCACAGTATGAGGAAGGGCAGTAAGGTGTAAGTGGATGTTTTAAGGAGGCAGTAGAAGGTGATGTTACCAAAATAAAAGCAATGTTAACATCCACATGCCCCTGGAAAGCTTAACCTCACCATATCAAGTGTCACCTTTTGAATAACTTGAACTGTGAACTTTAAGTGTAACTACACAGCAGTCCCTGTGTAACAACAATGTTGTAACTGTAGGTATTGCGATGTAGTTACATGTTAGTTCATGGAAAGTGTTGCTGAAACTACTAGTATATCTGTACAGTATTATTGATTTGGCATTCTTAGCAGTAAACCATATTAGGCAAATGTATCTAGCCTGTGTTTGTCATGGTAGCTACAGCCTATGACTAATCTGCTGTGTGTGTGTGTGTGGTGTGTGTGTGTGTGTGTGTGTGTGTGTGTGTGTGTGTGTGTAGGAGGTGGGTTCGTTCCCAGGCTGTCAGAGAGGAGGATACCGTCTCTCTCTTGTATGATGGTAGGCAAGCAGGAGGAGAAAGGAAGTGGTCAGGGACCAAAGTTTAGAGGAAGTGATTTCAGAGGGTATTATGAAAAATAGAGCAAGATTAATATCTGCATTCCATAGAAAATCTATGCAGACAGATGATGGCTACTGTTTGATACTTTGTCATAGTTTTTTGTTGTTTAGAGTTATGTGATATATTAGCTATTTGACGAAAGGGTATATCCTTGCCTCATCAGGGGAGTGGGCCATAGAGGAGCGAGAGGCAGAAATGCACCCTGGGAACAAAGCTCTGGTGATGAAGTCATCTGGGAGACACCACGCTGTGGCTGCCTACTTACACACAGCCTTCCACTTCAGAAACTCACCGCTCTGCCTGCAGTATGTCTCTCACTCTCGCGTACACCCGCCCCCCCCCACACACACACACACACACACAAACCATGCAGATGACACATGTCCACGTTGTGTGTGCGCAGGTACGAGGTAATGTTTATGGAAGGGGTAGAGTGTAGTGGAGCGTACATCAAGCTGCTGTCTCTCTCGGATCAACTCAGACTGGTGAGTTCATCACTGATCTGGTCCTCTGTGTAATAAACCATCTATCATCCATCACTCAGTGTTATAATAATATATCATAAAGCGACCCTCAATATAAAAATTCACTATTGCATAATCTGGACTCAAGAACCAACAGGAAACAATAACTTGTGTATAAATGTGTGCATTACTGATTCAGAATTTCCAGTCTTATCTGATACAGCCCACTGTGGTTGAATACTTCTCATGTCAGAGCCACCGTGTTGACATGTACGCTACGTGTGTTTGTGCGTATCCTTTACAGAGCCAGTTCAGTGATGTCACTCCCTACTCTGTCATGTTTGGACCTGACATGTGTGGCGGCAACCACAAAATGCACCTCATTGTCACGGTAACAGATCCTCGCACGGGCCAACGGCAGCAGAGACACGCCCCTCAGCCCGACAGCGACCTGAAGGGCTATTTCACGGATCGCAAATCCCACCTCTACACTCTCCGTTGGTTACACCTCTATCCTCTATCCACCTCTATCCTCTGGTCTATATGGCTTCACACTACATTAGCAGTACATTAATACTTCCACAGCCATGTTAGTTTATACCATGGTATATGTGTTTGTCTATAACCTTATAGCTTCTGTTACTTTATACTTCTTTGCCAAATATGAGCCTTTTTTCTGTTCTATCCTTCTGTAAGTCAGTCTCTACCTCTTCACCAGTGTGTGTGTGTGTGTGTGTGTGTGTCTGTTTGTGTGTCTAGGTCTCTTCCCAGATGGCAAATATGAGATTCTCATTGACCTGTCACTTATCAGTGAGGGCATTCTTCAAACAGACATGGACCACCCCTCAGAATTTCCTCAAAGACAATCAATACCCAACATTAAGCCACCCAGCCAATCAGAGGGTCTGGGCCTTGGTTCTGTGGAGGCACTGGGTCTGGAGCTATGGTCTCTGAGGGGGCAAGTTATGTTTGACAACATCCTGTTGTGCAACGATTTGGAGTTAGCTCAACAATGGACTCAGGACACTTGGGAAAAAAGATACATGGTCAGTATTTCTTTTTTTGTTCTTCAGTACTTCAGCACTACTTCTCTGTCTGCTTATTTTCTTCTCACTTCCCTCACCAGCTCTTTCTTTTTTCCCTTTTCCTCCCCCTCTCTCTATCTGTAATTGAGGATGTGAAAAAATATGTGGTGGTAATATTTGCGTTGCTGCCGTTTATACACTGAACCACAGGGAGTTTGTGTGTTGTGTGTATTACTCATGTGTGTTGCCTATGTGTTGTTCTTGGGTTGGGTATGTGTTGCGTGTGTGTTGCATATGTGTTGTGTGTATTACTGATGTATTGCGTGTGTGTTGCATGTGTGTGTGTTGCGTGTGTTACGTGTGTGTTGTGTGCGTTGTGTGTGTGTTCCCTCTCAGCCCAGTCTCCCGGAGCGCCTCCTGTTGGCCACGGCCGCGCGGCCATGGCTCTGGGGCGTCTACGTCTTTACCGTTGGCCTTCCCACCATCCTCTTCATCAGCTTCATGTGGCCCGACAAGGTGTGACCTTTGACCCCCCGCAGCACCATGACAGACCTTGACCACCCCACCTTTCTAAGTGTGTGTGGTCTTGTTTAACTACCCTTGTGGGGATCAGAAGTCCTCACAAAGGGTAGTAAACTAAGAATAAACCCACCTTGTGGGGAATTCTTTCTGGTCCCCAAAACTTCTAAATGCTATTTCTTGGAGGTTTTAGTGGTGTTATGATTAGGGTTAGGGGTTAGGGATAAATTATTTTGAATGGTTTTGAATTTTTGGTCCTCACTAGGCTAGTAAAACAAACCTGTGTGTGTCTGTTTGTGTGTGTTTGTGTGTGTGAGCTGGGCAGAGATTTGGCCCCCCTGACCAGGACTACTACTATAAGAAGTCAGATGAGCTGCAACCAGATGACCCCCAAGACTCTGAACTACCCAGAAGCCCTCAGGAATATGGTGAGATGACCATGATCCCATGACTACAAGAACACACACCATGATCTCATGACACCAGACACACCACAAGCACAAACTGTTTATTGTTGTACCTAAAGTCTGTATGTCTGTTTATAGGGTCAGTGAGAGGAGCAGTAGCCAGGAAGAGAGATTCTCAGAGGGCTCAGAAAAAATCTGACCTGGAGCTAAAAGTGAGTAGGCTACTTTTGGCCAGTGTACAGACAATATTGAAATCTTGTCAGTGATTTGTTTGTGTATGTCTGTGCGTGTGTGTGTGCCCTTTTGTAGGCTCGGTAAGCAGACTCTCCAAGTAATTCAAGAGGTGACTTCCAAGCTGCACTGTTATTTGAAAGCTGTGATAGAGTATGTGTGTGTATATACTGTATGTGTAAAGAGATTAGTCAAATTCTTTGTTTTTATCATAAAAATCCTTGAGACATACAAATGTGTTAACAATCCAGTTATTAAGTTGTTATCCTAAAAACTGTCTAAACATCCTAAATCTGGAGTTCGTTCATGGGTACTACCCAAACAATCATGAATGTAAATTACTCCAAATTGCAAAGAAACATTTTGATATGGAATGCTTTATTATTGGTTGGCTTATCCGACAACATGTTTACGGTTAGAGACTTATGGTTTAACTGGATGTGAAGTGTGTCAACATGCACTACGATGTCCTTTGCACGTTAATTGGTGTTATTCACTTGATTATGGCGAGCATGGCAACTTTTTGATTGACATCGTACATTCTAAAAAGCTATGTAAAATAACTTCCCATTCGGAGCAGCCAATGGGAGAATGCATACTGTATTTTAAGCATATCAATCTGAATAGCTGACTAAATAATATGTCACTCTCAGCGCTCTATAATGTAGCTGATCACGGAACTGTGTTGGATTCAAAGCCGGCCGGGCGTATCTTCATGACGACAGACTTAAGGGAGTACCACCAGCCGTGCCAGGTGTACCACACCATTCCATCGTCCGTCATCGCGCTGTAGGCCCCTCGGTGGTACACACCGTTCAGATTAGCAGAGTGACACCTAGTGGACAGGAGACAGAACAGTCTGAATCACGACCGGATGAAAACCACACACCTTCGCAAAGTAGTACGCCACAGTGTGGGTCAAATGTGCAAACACACAACCAGTTTGAACTAAACTGTACGATTGGGCAGTTGTAAATGAGTAGTTTGGCCAGCTGACACCAGTGCAGTTCTTACCTGTTAAACCACCAGCCAGATTTGTCCTCTTGCGCGCAGTTGCCGTCGTAGCGGTCGTTGTCCCTGTCGTAGGTGCTGAAGTTCATGCCCTGGTGGCTGGCCCACCACTGCACCTCCGGGTGGTAGCTCCCCGACAGGGAGTCTCCTGCCGTCCCAGAGTACGCTCCGAACTGCAGCTGATAGTGATGCTACGGAGAAACAGCATATCATTGTAGGCAACAACAAATAATGTAGGCTATCTGTCAATATTGGCTACTTCCAAACTCGTATTTATTATATAGCCTACGTAAAGTACAAGTGGATGGCAGTCACAGACGCTTGACAGGTAAACAACCTACTTCCTTTCTGTCGATTTGCGACAACTGGAAAGGGATAGTGTTGGTGCACTTTTGATGTGTTGTTTACTGATAGTTAACAACCACAGCCCAACCACAGCCCACTTATATGCAGTACAACTGGGAAGTGTCTACAGAACATGAGTCCAGACAAGTTCTGCATTGGTGTCTGCAATAAGGTTGACCATATAAGGTTCTCAGACGTTCAGTATTGTAAGGAGTAGAGATCTCAAAATACTTCTTCATCTGCTACTTTGATGCTGCTGTATTCTGCAAAGCGCCGAGATCTCTCAAAGTCCTCCATGCTGACCCTCAGACTGTATTCACCTGGGGGGAGAAGTGGAGGCTGACGTCACTGGCATCAGTCTCATGTCCTCAATCTCACACATATATTTCTGTCCAAAGAAAGGGTTCCACATTTTGTCAAATTATGTATGGGCTGTACTATTTTACTAAAACGTTTTTACCTTGTGATGTCAGATAGTGCAGATTATCGTTCCCCAGCCAGAACTCCCCCTTGACCGACTTAATGTCCCCAAATCCCATTTTATAGTCAGCCCAGGGCCTATGAAGCAACCAGAGATGATGAGTTCAACTTTTTCATACGGTGTGTATTACCAGACCAAACGTTTGCTAGATGAGGTCTAATGTGAGATGTGTGTAAGGTATGTTTTGAGATGAGGTGTGTGTGAGACATAATGTGGTGCGTATTAGATAAAGGATATCAAATATACAGTACATTGGTATGGATATCCAGTATAAGGGTCTGTATTATCCACTGTGTGTGGCAGGTTGTGTGTTACCTGTTGAAAGACTGACTCCCATCAGTGCGGCGCTGGAGGACGGTCCATCCTCCTCCCTCTGCCATGTCACAGAACACTGTCACCTGGGCGGGGCTTCCCACTGGCTGGATCATGTACATTCCACTCTCCTTTGACCCGTTGTTGTAGATGTGGGCACAGTCTTGACAGGACAAGAAGTTCAAACATGGTTAATATCCTGGTGTCTGGAGAGGACAAGAAGTCCCAATATGCTTAATATCTAGCTATTTGGACACTACAAGGTAACCAAATATGGTTAGCATCCTGGTATTTAGACAGAACTAGGTCCGAATATGATTAATCTCCTGGTATCCTGAGAGGAGAAGTTCCAAAGAGGATCTCAGGTGGCCTTGTGTGATGACGTTTAGGCCTATGCAGGTAGGTCATGGTTCTTATAGGTGGATGTGAGGGTTCTGAGGGGTCTGACCTCTGTAGAGGTGCCCTGGCCGCAGGTGGAGCTGGCCCAGGGCCTCAGACTCGGCCTGGTTCTGCTTCTGGAGCTTCTGGATGAGCTGCTGCTGCTGCAGGACCCGAGCCTCCAGCGTCCGCAGCTGGAGCCTCAGACGAGACGTCTCCTGCTCACACTCGGGTGAGGCCTAAACACACACATCCATGCATGGACGCACACACATACATACGCACAACTGTAGGGATGATATCCACAAGGACTGATGTCACTGTGCAGATGACGCTGTTGAATACTTACACACACACAGCAACCTTGGAGGACTAATACCCCGATGAGAAGCAGCTTCGAGGTTTTCATCTTGTTTGGTCTGACCTGGTCCAGACAGAAAAGCAGAACGGAACGTGGGTCCCACCAGACAGATGGACAGAACCGTGCAGGATCCGAGTAGACAGGGAGAACAGTACCAGATGGATTGTTCTAGGGGAGAAGATTTGAGCATATTTTCAAAAACCGTCTCATCCTGCAAGCCTCCTGTGGAATGTGGGCAGGACTCTGAGGAAACTGAGGCTGTGAACAACAATCTTGCGGGGCTGAGTTACAGAGGTGTTGTGTTGGGTTCTAAACATCACACTCTAATATAAATATACATAACAATATTCAAAGCTGAAGCCCTCAGCCGGCCCTACTGTTTAGAGACAAACAGTTCATGTTAAATGTTTCCAGGGTAATCAGTATGTCCTGAGGCACACACACAGATACACACATGTACGCAGGCGCACACAGACGTGTGTGTGTGTGTGTGGGGGGGGGGAGGCAAAAAGAATGCCTGATTTGCTACAGATATAAAGTAATGGAAAAAATATGTGTGACGCATCTTCTGAAGGTGACATGCTACGGCTGAACTGGGAATAAAAGATGAACAACACGAAATGTTTAGAGTTAGCTTCCAAATATTTTCTCATATATACTTGAGGTGAGTTAATATCTGATGAATCCAACACAATTTTTTGATGATTCAGGGTCAAACTCAGTCGCATTTGATTATAAGTTTGAGCTAGATAAAACTGTGGCTCAGGAGAAGCAAGATCACACATAACTCTCCCATTTCATTCCCCCAAATACAACACACACACACACACACACACAGTGTTGTGCTGCTACTGCCTGATTCTGGAGAGTTCCTCAAACTGTAGTATTTTAACACATCTTGTTAATTGTTCAGTAGGAGGTAGGCTTTTTAGAGAACTTAAACAAAAACAGTGACTATGTATTAAAAGGTTTAGTACAACATGTGATACATAAAAATTGATGTTTTATTTGAATTGTTAATGAGTTGAGGCTTTTTATTGACAGATTTATTTTACAGTTCGGCAGAAGTAACCTACAGACATACAAAACCAATATAGATAATGCACTGTAATTAATTACTTTATAAAATTAAATGTGCAGTTATATATTTTTTGCAAAGAACCCCATAAAACCAATATAGACAGATGTTGTTTTATTTATTTTTACATATACATAGGATATAATGCATAATTTCCAAATACATATGTGAAGTCAAATGTATTCAACCTCACTGTCCAAACTGTATCCCAGCATAAATGGTTTCTTCCACATTTGGCTTTTCTATCTTCCTTCCAGACTGTTCCAGCACCTGAATCTGTCCATACTGCACCTCCTCCGGCTGGACCCTCACGTTGACCTCAGCATACTGCACCCCCTCCTTCTCCTTTCTGTGCCGCTCTGCTATCTTTGAAACATCGATACTTGCATAGGCAATGTCTTGATTCTCTACAGTGTCTGCGGAGATGAGAGCAGTAGTTACTGTGATTGAAGATTATATTACATGTTAGGCTTATGTATATGAAAACATGCATTGATAACTCCCCAAAGTTGATTTCCTTTTCCAGGAGGAGTGCTCAAAATATTTTGGAACAAAAACAAACAAACTAACTAAAAACGTCTGCACTGGACACCTTTTTTACAATGTTGACTCAAAAAGAAGTTAGCCGAGTGCTGACGTTTGAATAAGGCTGTGATGCGCCTTGTCATCTAAGAACAAAACAAGCCTTATTTTTTAATATAAATATATTTCTGGGGCCTTTCATATTTCTGGGGCCTTATCATTTTTTATAGAGACAGTATAGAGGGGCCAGGAATGTAGGGGAGAGAGAGGGGATGACATGCAGCAAAAGGCCTGACCGGATTCAAACCCAGGCCACTGTGGTAAGGCCTTGGCTTATCTGGTGAGCTACCAGGGCGCTCCAATGCAATCCCTGCTCTATTTTACAAATAGACACAATGTGTCTGTATTAGAAAATAAATGACACTGTGGGGAAACAGTGTTGCTGACACAAGTCTGTTGAAACTTAAGAAACATGATGAGGTTAGTCACATTGCTGATTGTGAAATATTTGCTGAGCACTTTGTTAGGCTTCCACAGTTCAACTCATGTGGTTTTAGACTAATCGGCAGTAGAGGGCTCTCCAACTCTACACATGGAAAAGTACCATACTGTCCATTTTCACTCTAACCCAGATTTTTGACAATTCTGACAATGATCTGTTTTTACAAGAGGAATTGGACAGTAACAACTGGGGTCAGGGTGAAAGCATACCTGAATGCAGCTATGCAGCAATAGGGTTCGAGAGCCCTGCATTAGTAGCTCCCAGGGAAAAACAGTTACCTGGTGCCGGCTGCTGCCTCCTCCGCCTCAGAAAATAGTACCCAAGTACAGCCATCAGAACCACAGCTGCTACAGAGCTGATGACAACCAGCCAAGAGAGCCCACCTGCACAGGGTGATCAAGAACAGCAACATAGCCTTCCTTCATGCTGTGTTCCGTCACAACAGCTCACAGACATACAGTTAACACAGGCATATTTTAATTGGGGTTCATTCAAACACAAACACATGCCAATTATTAGTATGTGATACATTGGGTGTATGCTTTGGTTAGAATGTCAAGAGAATGTAATGTGTGCATGTTTCCATAAGTAGCAGTTATGATAACAAATCTCCTACCTTCAACAAGCAGCTGTATTTTTTGGTATTTTACGAGTGTACCATTTTTATCATGAATTGTCAAGTTATAATCCCCATAATCAGTCTGCTCTGTGTCAGTTATCCTCAGTGTCCCGTTGTTGACATAGAAGTGTGACCGATCTTTCCAGGTTCCATTGAAAATCACTTTGGCATGATATTTTTTTTTAAGTAGGTTTTCACCATTGTTTTGTTTAAATACTAGGTCTAAGTCGTTTGTATCAGACACCAGCTGACACCACATTGTCCCTCCCAGAGGTGTGTAACAGCGAGTTACATCCTGTGTGGCATCACAAGCCTCCAAGCCTGAGAACATAGAATACTGTGGTTCAGGATTATTGACTGGAGTAAAGTTGTGTTTTATTTTAAACTATAATTTCTGCTGTATGTAATACCATGTAGAGTATAGTGAACTAGATGTAGATCAAAACGGATGAAGATAGGCCCCCATCCCCCCACATAAAAGCACATATACACAAACAATAAATAAAAACGTGAATCTATACAGGAGAAATACAGCAATATCTTACCATGACACAATGCTGGGAAGATCATCAAGAGTCCCAGTCGAACCATCATATTTCCTTGACAACGACCCCCTGACATGCTTGACATGAATGCATCTATTCACAGTAGCCTATCCCCAGTCACTGATGACCCTGTCACAGCAGAACTCTTCATGTCTGTTGAAAATGTGCTTCGTAGCACAAAGTGACACGTGTCTACAGGAAAGATCTAACTTCTTCATTTTGCTCCACTGTAATATGTCTTACTTGACTAAGATGTATACGTGATCTGATACCCAATTGAAAAACAAACTTTGAATGAGGCTATATGAGCAAGGAAAACGTTTGAAAAATGTGTTAGTTTTCTAGCTGTTCAATATCCTACATAACGGTCAATGGTGTGTCAAATTGTGAGACTTGCAATTAATGCATTTTTCTTTTTACTTCTTAATTTCTTTTAAACTTTTGACCAGACAATTGTATTTTATTGAATTACAGCAATTAGAGCAAGTCATTGAAACAAAAGGGATGTAATTGTTTCTCTGACAAGTCTGTCTTGTCATGTTTATGTCAAGCCCACTATAGATTTAGCTTCTGGATGTGTTCTTTGCAAGACATACTTGAGGTGAGCTAATATCTGATGAAAACAGCACTATTTTAAAAATGAGGATGTTAGCACTTTCTTAGAGAGTCATGTGACTGAAGCCTGTAACATCCTGGTGATTCAGGGTCAAACTCAGTCACATCTGATTATAAGTTTGACTTCGATATAACTGAGGTTCAGGAGAAGCAATATCACACTATAACTCCTCTCCCATTTCATAATCCAAAATACCCCCCAGCACACACACAGTGTTGTCTGCTACTGCCTGATTCTGGAGAGTTCCTCAGACTGTAGTATTTTAACACATCCTGTTTTTGACAGTAAGAAGTAGGATTTTTGGAGAACTTAAACATAAACAGTGGACAAAACCCAGATGAATAATGCACTTTATTTAATAATGTTTCATTATGGATGGATGGATCCAGTAAAATGTAATGTGTAATGAAATTGTTTTTACATAGAACAATATGAAACCAACATATGGTAAGAGGCCCATATACCTTGACACTGCATCGGAATACCCCATGTCACATGAGTCCAAAGAATAAATATATTTCTTTTTTTGAACTCCTGCCTTGCCTCTCTCCTTGAGTTTGGGTCCTCCTCCTGCACTCAGCCAAGACAGTTTCTCTCTCATCACCTAAAAGAGAAACAAAACTCAAACTTCGATAATGGATTCTCATGCATGGCTAAAGTAATCAATCCTGGTCTTGATTCCAACAAATTTATGAATTACGTTAACCTTGAAATGCAATAAACAGCTTCTGTTTATCGTCAAATTTGCAACTTTTCATTGGTTCATCTCCTCAGAACAAACTTTGTTCCCTTTCTTAACTGTTGACTTGTTGTTTGTTAACTGAAGACTTGGGTTGATAGATATATCTTACCATCAACACTATAAGTAACTAAGCATGTTATACAGTGTGGGAGGGCTCTACAAAACATTTGTCAATCTTTGGAAGAGTTTACTTTAGTCAAATTCTCTGACAGGGAAAAGGTTGTCTGTCAATATTATGTTCTCTGATGGCACACTCTCATTGATTCATGATTTTATTTACTGTACACATGTAATGTAGAAGCAGAGCTGTTGAGTATGTAGCTTGATCTGAGACACTACCAACACACCCACAGTTAATTAAGTGGATTAGTCTCTCTGAGGGTTGTTGAATTATTCTCTCCCGAAATTGTCTGTTCCCACGTTTGTAGTTCATCACATATTACTCTTCTTTCATCATGTCATCCTAATTTCACATTCTGTCTCTTCATCTTTGGGGGTGGGGTTGGGTTATTCGCCTAAAGCTGTGAGAATAGTCCAAGTAGTGATTGAGTTAGTGTAATGCACTGTAACTCCCTCAATCCATGTTCTTCTATTTGTGAAAGAAACCATGACAACTGCATGATATTTGGCTTGATTATATTATCCTGGGCGGACTGTATGTGATTTGAAGAGGCCACAACCAACAAATGCTATTTGGGTCACAAACTGTCATCTTAATGTATTAATTTATGACAGCACCTTTGAAAGCTAGCAGCTTAGAACTCTAAAAGTGAATGTTGAAGTCTTCTAGATTATTGTTAGGGATGAGAATTGCTGTCAGGATTGGGATGTGTATAATGTTTTAGTCAATGTTAGGGTTGTGTGTATGTTTCTTTGTGTTACTGTTTGTGTTAGTGTATGTAATGCCAAGAGATTAGTGTTTTGGAATCCCACCTGGTCCTTGAACTTTCTTCCTCTTTATGTACACCACCACATTA